>VMDR010015251.1:0-22540 GCA_007922815.1 Macrotus californicus | reverse complement strand
TTATAGAGACATGGGGTAAGAATTATTTTCAACAGAAAGAATATAAATCTTTATTATTGAGCTACTCTGAACAGGTTAATTAAAAACTGGTTACCATCCTTCGTAAGAATTCTGAAACCCAACTATTATAGGTTGAACTATGTCCTGTCAAAATTCATATGTAGAAGCCCTAATTTTCAGTACCTCAGAATGTGACTGTATTTGTACTTCATAGACCTGAGGTCGTTAGATGGGTTTTTTTAATACAATCTGATGGGTGTTCTTATGAGAAAAAGAAATGTAGACACACACACAGACACCAGGGGTGTGTACATATGGAGAAAAGACCATGTGAGGACCTAGCAAGAAGGCTGTAGTCCAAAGAGAGAGGCCTCAGGAGAAACCAACCCTGCCGGCACCTTGATCTTGTCTTGGGTTTCTACCTCCAGAACAGTGAGAAAACACATTTCTGTTGGTCAGACCAGCTAGTATGTGGTATTTCTCTATGGCAGCCTGAGCAGACTAACCCACAAACCATCAGTAAAGGTAGCAATCTGAAAGCAAGGCCCTAATACTAGATTGGAATTGACAGCACAGAGAGCTGGTGTGAAAACAGAGAGCAAGGAGTGATGTCTGGGACATGGAAGAAAGGGGTCCAGGGACCTCAGGTTGCCAAGTCAAAGCAAGAGACATAAGAAATACATAAGAAATACATAGATTTCCAAGCTATGAAGTGGAGACATGGCTGTCTCCTATCAGATGAGGGTTCTATATAATGCAATGTTAAAGAGTACCAACTGCACCCGTGAAGGAAGGGAGACGAGTGAGCAGGCCCGGATTTTACGAGATGTTGGTAAGGCTAGAGTATGATCTTTTGGTACTGTGAGAGATTACACAAAAGATGATTTCAGTTCTAATTTCAGCAGGATTAGAGACACCTCAACAGGGACCAAGACTGACAGGACTAATCCACAGAAGAGAAAGTTTTTTGTTAATAATGGAGATTTTCAAAATAGGAAAAAAAAAACCTCAGATGATTGGCTCTATTTCTAATGATATTTAGGTGTTATTTGAAAAGCACCCAAATTCAGTGAAGGGCAGGAGATGAGACATGTTTGAAAGTTTGATCCTGTGCCTGTGCGTCCACTGGTAAGGCTAACTCCCTGGGCTGACTGAATACGCCTTAGGGAGCTACATTAAGGATGTCTGCGTGTACATAGTTATGCGAATGTTTTTAGTGACATTGGGACCTGTGAAACTAATCTACAAAGATTCTCCATTTCCCATTTTTTCCCCATCTTCGTTCCTCCCTCCCAAAGAATGAGCCCCAATTCTTATAATTCTGGGAGACCCTTCTCAGAGTCTGCATATTCCTTTTTAATCTTTGGGACTGGGACTGCCCTCTCATATTTAGGTTTTTGGACCTAAACTCATTATTCTAAACTATGTTTTTTGCCAAAGCTGAAAATATTCCCTGCAAAAAAATATATTCATTTATAAGTTAACATGATTTCTCATTATTCAAAGAATTAGACATTACTTGACAATGTATATCTTCTTTGTTATGAAGAAGAAAAGAGGGAACATCCCCTCTCAGTTACATACAGCCTCAAATGACTAGAGATGCCACTGGATTTAGAGGCTATGTTTCTGTGATGGGTAAAATAGTATCAAGCAATTCAACAGAGAAACTCCTCTGAGTTAAAAACTACAGCAAGGGCAGGTGGGACATAGAAAGATGATAAGATATGGTCTCTGAGCTTCAGGAGTTCACAATCAAGAGAAGAGACACATCCAAATATTGCTAATTAACACTCAGATGATGAAAAACACCGTAGTCTAAGGCAAGTGAGTGCTGAGAAAGTTTAAGGAGGGAATATATCCATTCTAAATGGGGACAATGGAGAGGCTTCCCGGAGGGAATTGTATCGAAGTGTGAGAATCCTACTTGATGGGGCAGAACTCACTTCCCCAGGAGAGATCTATTTTCACATCAGCAGTTTGAGATTCCTTGACAAGGCTGAAAAACCATCAGTTGCAGAGAAAAAAAAAAAAAAACATGAGTGTCGTATTAATTTACCTTGATGCTAATTCTTCTGAAATTAAAAACTCAGAAAGGCACACACATCCAGGTCTATTAAAAATAAAGCCTTGATGACTCACTTATTTTTGAAAGTCAATTTTAACAGAAATAATACAAGATAAATATTAAGAGATTGCTTCAGGGCAGCTGGCCTCAGAAATCTGAAGTTGCCACTCTCAATATATCAGACACTGCCCACTGTTATTTCAAAGCAGCCATAGACTTTTTTTGGCACCAGTTATGTACTAGACTGTCTCAGTTCATTGAGTGCCATAGGACCCCATGTACGTGTGTCTGTATGTGCATGAGGGTGTGTGAATGTGTGTGCACACACATGCACACTAATGCAAAATTTGCATCTGAATGGAAAACAATGAACTTCCAACAATAGTCCTAAGAAAAGAAAACAAGCCTAAGAAAGACAGACTAGTCTCACCCTTCTTGCCTTAGAAATATACTATAACTGTTAAATTACATCCAGGGATCCAGACAAGCCAGCTCCTGAAATTTAGTACACATATTTGGAATTGTTTTTAACAGTCTCCATGACAACTCCTGGGGTTGCCTAGTCTCCTCAGAACCCTGTTTTCACACACAAAGGAGCACAGCCACACCACACACAGGCTCCAAAATTTACACTGGCTGCTCATTCAGTTAAGGATCTTTCCTAAATTGCTTTCCTAGTTATTTTGAATTTTCTCTCCAAACTTCCTTCAATTCCCTTAGATGCCTTCACCTCTGTCAGCTCCTTCTTCACTCTGTCCTTTCATATCAACCATCAGGAGCTAGAGAGGACTGGTTTCTTATTCCACCAAAAAAATCCCTGTCACCTGAGGCAAGTGCCTAAAGAGAGCTCTCCTTGCTGCCATTTTCCCCTGCACAGTTCTTCTTGCACATCTCAGCCAAATACTCTACTCCCGAGGAGATTTTTATGATAACTCTGCTCCAAATTCATTTATGAGATTAAGCCCAAATTTGTCAGCTGGATACAATGGACCCCTCCTCCCAAGGCTGTCCTCTACACCTTATCTGCTGCTATTGTGCTTCAACCTTGAATCCAGTTGGAATTGTCTAGTCTCTGCTCTTTAAACAGTCACGAATTTTCCCAACTCTACTCCTTTGTTCATGCTATTCTCTTGTCTACAGTATTCTCCTACCTTCTGTTCACTCTATTCGGGCACTGTTTGTTCTTATTATTTGCTATAGTCATGTTCTATAAAATCACCGCAAACATTGAATTAGTAAATACTGAAGCCCTGCACTTAGGAGAAATACAGGGTTAGGTTCCTACAAGCCTGCAGTCACAACATTTTTGTCAACCGATCAATACTTAAGTTTGTTTGCTATGTGTTTCTGTTTAAAGATGCCTATTTAATATAAATTTGACTCATTGACATTGAATTCATGACCAACAACACTATATATCTCATGCCTGAATGAAGCTTATCAGACACACACATTTCTCCACAAGGCATATCACAGCTCTCCTGCATTCAGGAACACTAGACGGCACTATGCTAGAGGGCCATTTTAAACAGCAAAATCACCGACAAAAATGTGAAAAACATGGCACTAAACAGACCGCAGAAAGGACACTTGTTTACAGTATGAGAGCTGAAGCAAGAAGGCAGAGCATGGCCTTGTTTGACCTCAGCTGGGAACGTCCGTGTGTTGGGCAAGTCCAATCTTTCACCACTCTGCTCATACCCGTGAATAACTAACTGCAAAAGTGCCGCAAGTATTGATTTGAGGTTACAAATAAATTGTAGTGAGGAGACGAATTCTCAAATATGGAATCTGAGAATAATGAAGATTAACTCTATTACCTATTCATCAAGGAAGCCACAGAATAGCAAAATTGGTCCTGACCTTTAAGTAGAAAATCTGTACGGGACAAGTCCTTTCTGCCTATTTTTTCAAAGTTAGCCAGTATTTCACCTCCTTAGCCCTCAGTGACTTCAGCTTCAAAATGGCAGTAATAACGTGACACTCAAATAAGAGTTGATGGATATAAAAATCCACCTGTTTCAATAGAGCACTATATAAATGACAGGCAGGATAGCGGCCCCATCTTCCACAAAAACTTTCCTGATGATTTTATGCTATCCAATCTTTGTCTTCCCTGAATTCAGAATGCTTATTATTTAAAATATTTATTTGTCACTTGACATAGCCTTTCGTAGTTTGTACTTCCTCAGTTCCTTTGATTATTTATTTAACTTTGACTTCTCAAACAGAAGATGAGCTTCTTGAGGAAGGAACTCTTGTCTGCTTCCTTGTCTCATTCACCCGTATCTGGAGCAATTCTATTCATAAATGAAGGCATGAATGCAAAGCTCACATAAATCATTCCACAGGCTTCTCTCAGGACTCTGACGGCAAGGTCTTACGTGTAAGTATGATGCCAGGTCAGGGCTCTTAGCATCTGGCTAGCAAGCAGTCAGACCAGCAAACTTTTGAGACCTGTTGGCAAAGGAGCTTATCTTTCCCTGTAGATAAACTACCTGGCACTAAACCAAAGCCACTCATATGCGAGGTAAGAAAGTTCAGTTGACTTTCTGATAGCTTCTATGCTTCCAGCTTTTCATGGAGACTAGCCCGGAGCACGCCAACCTTGGAAGAGCAAATCTTCTCCTAAGGGCCTATGATCTGTAAAAACAAGTGAAATTTTTGCCTTTCACGAAATTGCTACATAGTTTGTTTGTTTTTTCATATATTTAAGGTTTATAAAACTGTCTCCAGTTTAAACGAATGTTTGGGTGTTGATTAGGACCCAACACCCAAACATCCTGATAATCCCCCCTTTTCTAATAACTCAGGCTATTTCCATCCACTTCCAGTTCCCACTCCCAGCAGCCCACAGTTTCACATGATTCCCTGATGGGAACAACTGGAGAGGGGAGAAAAAGAGTAACTTTCAAAGGAAAGCGATGTGTCTGGCGTAATAGGAGAGAATCATTTCACACGGATAGCTCATGACGTGCTTTTGGCTGTGGGTCTACCCTTATACTTTCTTAGTGATTTATTCAAGGGGCTCTGCTTTGTTTCACTTGCAAACTATTTTAACATTGCTGTGGGTAAACAGAGTGTCACCAGATTTCCCGTCTTTCCTGGGTCATTTTTCCTGGTTATATAAATGTTTGTCTTAATCCTACTTCTTCCTGTGCACTTTTCAAAATGTTTTTCTACGCTTCTAGTCTGCACAAGGTCAGTGTGCTAATTACCAAATGAGATGAAGATGAAGGGGACTCCATGTTTGGGGCCAACTATCTGGGCTACAAGTCTTCAGGCAACATCATACTTTCAATAACATTCACAGTCATCCATCCAGGCACCCTTCGCCCTCACATGGTGTTTCAAATTACTAACTGACAACTCCAAATGGACTCAGAGCAGAAAACTCCATGTTAAGGATCCAATAATGGCTGCTTCTGCTCTTGTGGTTTTCAGAAGTGGGAAAGCCTGCAGCCAGGTATGCTGATTTATCAGCGTGTTTTCTTCGGCTCCAAACTTGAGTGTTAGGGGGAGAATTCTCGGTTAAATGTGAATGCTCCACAGTTTTCCCACCATGCAAACTGTGTTGTATTTGGCAAATGGCTTTCTGGCAAGGGAACAACACGTTAAGCTCTGGCCATGACATAGTTTGTGATAAGCTTAACTGAATTCAAGAAGGAAAAAATCAATGCCAACTATTCTTACCCTCTCACAACTTCTCATGCACACAGGGGAGAAAAAAAGCTCAAACAAAGCTTGAATATTTCAGAAACAATTTGATATATAAACTGTATTAATTAATCCTGGTACTATTCTGAAGTGATTTGTAAATTATAAACAATCTTCTGATCATGTCCAGAGAACTATTTTGATGAAAATATTAATGACCAAAACAGGATAAAAATATAGCACTAAGTTGTTTAAAAAAAAAACAACTTCCTATTCAACTCCAAAGTGAACAGAAAACTCGATCATTTCTGGCTGAAATAATAACAAGCATTAATTTTTCTCTTTCTTTGTGAAAACTGCTTATATTTTTGTTAGTCTAGCCACCAGAACAGAATATCTGTTTCAAGTGTTTAATGGTAGAGACTAAAAATTCTATTACCTAAAATCTCGCAGCTTCCACATAGAACCTAACTAAACGCAGCATATCTTCTTGCTAAGGGGAGTAACTCTAGCTGCAAGGAGACGATTCGTTCACGAGCAACCAGCCTACATACTCCATTTTACCTATGGTGAGGCTGGCAACTGAGCGAAGGTTTAGTACACAGTGAAAAGAGAAAATACTTGAAGAAACTTTTCAGGGCCATAGCAATGACATTTCAAATGTCACTGAGTATCTTAGAGTATCTTGGAGATGAGAGCAAATATTAAGAGAATGGCACAGGCCAGCCTACATCAATCAAATTATTCTTTTCATTTAGGACTGGAGTCATAGTACATGTTGCCAAACAAAGAAACTCTTAGATGTAGGTAAGTACACAGGTAGCAACTCAAGCAGGACTTAAAAGTCATGAGGAAGGCCTTTGTCTGTCTTTTGGTATGCCTCTAATGCCCAGAGAGTGTATTTAGAGTGATACCGGAGGGCAGGCAGTTAAAGCAAGTATGAGGGCAACGTCTTTGAGAATCTTATAAAAATTATGAACTTGTTGCCTGCAAAAATGATTACATGCACAATGTGGCAAAAGTGCAGGAGATTATTGAGCTCCATCGAATGCATCTCCAGAACTGTAGTGATTTATGGACCTCATGTTAAGAATCTCAGAATAAAAGCATTTTCCCCCAGAAAAAGAAGCAAGTGTCATTGAATGAAATAACTTCTCTAACTGTCTGAATCATGGGCACTCACTGATTTATTTGCTTTCAATCAATTCTTATTCAGCACCTGTCCTTACACAAAGAACTGTGCAAAATAACAACCACCCTAGGTGATAGAGGAACCTCCCCATCCAATGGTAGGTTTGAAGTAAGGGCAGCATTTTGCTTTATACTAATGGTACTATTGCAGAGGGTTTTGTTTTTTATCGTTGTTCTGCTCGAGTTTATTTTTTTATATTTACTTTTTAAGGAAAGCTTTGTTCAAGCCCAGGACACATGTTAACTTTTATTTATGCAATTTGGAGTAAGCATCTGTCAAAACCTCACTAACTCATTAGAGAGCACATTATAATTAGTTATCCATTCCAAAACATAGGCTCGAATCCTATACAATATTGCCTCCACCTTTGCAACAGGACTGTAGGACACAGTCAGAAAGAGGACACCTTCACTTAGACACCTGCCTTCATTGCTGCAGTGCAGGCAGGTTCAGATGGCAATACCTCCAAATGAAGCGACTGAAGAGGCTGCTGAGTCCTAGCAGAGTGCAAAACACAGCCCTAACCCTTAAAGACCCTTTAGCTGAGAAGTCCCCAAGACTCCTTCAGCTATTTCTCCTACCTTGTCATTGAATCACAACATAAAAGGCATTTGCAAGTAGGTGGTTAAAAGCCTGCCTCCACCTGCTACTTCCTAGTCTTCTAACTATGGGTAAGGCAGTTAACATTTTTAAATCTAATCTAATTGAAGGCTCTTGTGAAGACTAAATGATCGCCTCCTAAAGGATTTAGTATGGTTTGAGACAAAGAGAAGCACTCTATAAAATGTTAATCCTTAAATAAAATCTTTCAGAAAAATAAAAGCCCTGGCTGGTGTGGCTCAGTGGTTGAGTGCTGGCCTGCAAACCAAAGGGTCACCAGTTCGATTCCCAGTCTAGGTACATGCCTGTGTTGTGGGCCAGGTCCCCAGTAGGGGGTGTGAAAGAAGCAATCACACATTGATGTTTCTCTCCTTCTCTTTCTCCCTCCCTTCCTCTCTCTAAAAAGTAAATAAATAAAATCTTAAAAAAAAAATGTTAATCCTTTTTTTATCATACATTATCTGCCTGATCCACCCAAACTTTGAAAGTTAGTGTGATCTGGCCCAAAAAAGTGAAACATGCTCAAAATGACATACACAAAGAGTCAGGGGACCCCAACTGGAAAGGAAGTCTCCCAATCCCTTGTCAGGAAGCATGCTAATAAATACAGCATGGGTGCCTGAAAACCAGATCCAGGCAAACCATGCAAAGCATTGCCGATGCAGTAATAAATAAGACCCAGTCTTTGTTTTCAGGATGGAGCCAAGCACACTGAGAGAAGTCTCCCACACAGACATGTTACATACATGATGAGAGTCTTCAGCAATAAAAACAAGTGTAGGGGTCTCTGGGGAAAAACATGGGATGGGGGAGGGTAATGAGTCAGCAATGGTTTTCAATGAAAAATAATACTTGATCTGGCTATCAAATGTTTTCGGTGAGAACATTTGAAGTCAGCACAATGGGATATAATTAGTCTACCGCTTATAAGCATTGAGACTTAATTTACTCTCTAAATTACAGTTTTTCTCAGGTGGAAAATGGGAGTAACAATATCCACCCTCATAATATTGCTGTGAGAATTACATAATGTTTGTAAACCTCTTATCATCATATAATTCACTGCTTAAACCAGGATACTTTCAAGAGTACGAGAAGACACTCTAAAAATTATACCACAGCAAGAGGCAAAAACCTGAACATATGGTCATCATATTTATCACCATACCTAGCACAAAAGATTGCACTCAAAATATATCAGTTCTTTTATTTGTTCCTGGTTCTTGAAGGATGCATAGCAATTTCCCAGGCAGAGGAAGCAGGGGGTGGGGCAGCATGATATGTAACATAGGGAACTCCATGATTAAAGGAATATTCTGCCATAAAACACTTGTAAAATGGTTCATCTCATTCATACAAGCACATAATTATATTATACAGGAAGGAAATGAGATATTAAGTCCAAATCATTCATTTTATAGATGAAAATGGACCTTTGAAGGGTGGAATAATAGGGGTACCTCATCTCAGAGCCAGGACCAGTACCTAGGTTTTCTGACTGCTTGCCACTGTATCACCCCATCTCTAAGAAATATGAGGTCTGTCCAGAAGGTATCCAGCCATTTAATATGTAAAATAGAGACATTTATTGAAGAAAAACAAGATACGAGAAACATTGTACATAGGACAATGACACCTCAGTCCCCTTCAAAGTAGGTACCCTCACACAGTTCTCCCAATCTCCACCAGCGGCTGCATCAAATTTTCCTGAATCTCATCGATGTGCTAAAATGTCTTCCCTTTCAAAGGTGATTTTAGTTTTGGGAGAGCCAAAAGTCACAGGGCACCGAATCTGGGCTGTAGGAGGGCTGAGTCACCTAGGTGATTTGATGTTTTGCAAAAAAACTGCACAAGATGTGATGCATGAGTGGGTATGTTGTCATGATGAAGCTGCCACTCACCGGTTGCCCATTGCTGTGGCCTTCTGAATCATCCAAATAGTTTCCGTGGAATATTAAAGCTCAATGCAAAACTTGATGCAGATTCATTGCTTTACTTGCTCAGTCATTTTGAATATGAGGGCCACACAGTGCACATGTTCACTCAACAGCATCTACCGCCCCCACAAACTAGTACAGTGAAGTTGTCATTGTTCATGCCTGCGCATTCCAGTCCACTCTTCCTGGCTACCAGGTTACATCGATGTTGTGCAAACTGTTCTTGTATTAATAATGGCTGGACTTTTTCTGGACAGACCTAGTATGTCTCCTAAACCAGAGCTGTCACAGAAATAATGGAAAATCCATAACTTATCTCAACAGCTTGTCTCACAGCTCTTAAATTCTTACTGATTGAATCCAACCAATTACAGATCCAAGTAGGACTGTCTTCAGGGAAGATGAGTACAGCTAGCCACTCTCTTGCCAAGAAGGAGGAAGAATTTTACTGTTACATGTTATTTATTGCTAAGTTTTAAAAGAATAAATAATTTAATTCTCAGGTATATAACATATTTTCTTTGGACTTGGAGATGTCACTCATAATAGATTATAATAATATTTACAGGGCAGATAATTTAAGAATAGGATTTTAGAAATAATAATATACTTCATATAAAGTTTATTCTTTCAGTTGATATAATACCCTAGGGCAAAAGTTATCAATATTTTTCTGCACAGCATGAGTAGACTAACTGGCACACACTACCTTTGTCATCCATGGTTCACAAAAGGGAAAAGGGAAGGCAGAATCTCTGAGAGAGATGTAGAATTTTTTTCTCAAAGGTCCTCAGGTTATTCTGATACTCTCCTGACTTCCTCTGGATATTTCTCCATAAGCCATTTTTCATAATTCTGGGACTAAGCTGAACATAGAGAATGTCTCCACCTGGAAAATAAATTGGATAGAAAGATGTCCATCCTTGTTCATTTGTATTGTTGCTATCTTGCTCAATAGTTTTCTTTCTAAAGCTTTAGAGTCTCATCCACCAAGTTAGTCATTTCATCCTCTGGGATCTGTGACATCTGTATTCACCCCTATTGTAGCCCTGAGCACACTCTTTGTTACAATAATTACTCAGATCTCTCTGCTCAATAGACTGCTACTCAGAGATATGTAGGAGGCTTTATACTGCTCTGCACACCCAGTAATAGCCTGGCACAGAGTAGGAACTCAAACAGGAATGTACTTGAACATAATCCCCCATTGAGCAAATTTTGGGTGTTTGCTGAGGACAGTAAAGTAATAAGAATACTGTCCAGAATTGTTTTTAGGACAGAGGACATGGCCTACGTAAAAGCACTAGAAGGTCTTTGGAAGAGAGTTACTGTAAAACTACAAGGCATTATTCTCCTTTATTGTATGGCAAATCACTACAGTGTTTGCCTTAACTGATACTTAGTGGCCTAGAAAGCTAATGTCTCTCATTAAATGCCTGACTCCCAGAGAGTCACTTACATAACTGAAAGCACTTGAGTGATTGCATTGTATCAAGTCATTTTCTTTTTAAAAAGTGCTACACACAAGAATTTACCTTACCTAGTTCATTATTTGTAACCTTAGGGAAATGATAAAAAGATTTCATATTGAAAACTCTTCACATGACACAAAAATGAGAGAGAAAAAAAGGAGCTAAGAAAATGTTTAAAAAATAGGGTGGGAAGGGCACTGCCCAAACCAAACCTATTAAATTAACCACATGAAGTTTTTAGGCCCTCAGGTCCTGTTAGAACACATGATGTTCAGGAAGAGCTTACTTGGATGTACACATTTGGCTTTCATAAACATGCTTGCCGGTTTCAGGAGGGAGAAGTGCTCATACGGTGCAGGCAGAGAAAGGAGCACAAGGTAGACACGAGAGTTTGAATTTCACCTCACATGACTTTTCACAAAGTATAACAAGTTGTTAGATTTAGTAAAACAGTTGCTGGATTTTTATGCTCTACAGCTATTTTATTTTCTTATGGCCGAAATGAATGGAAATAGTGATTTATCTATTGTTGGCCTACTGATATTTATTTTTGATCCTTCATAACTGCGTTGTACAAAATAAATACCAATCGCACACACTTTCCTGCACTGTTAGTGGAGGTTTAAATCCAGAACGCTGCTCTTCAGACTGCCGGCTGCAGTCACAAACTTCACGAGGGAACGAAAGGCTTTTAGTGTCCGCCTGCAACGTGACCGCCACCCCCAAAACAAAAAATAATAAAGCAACTTTTTTTATGTTTAAATTATTCACTGATGGGGAAATGCAGACAACTGTACTTGAACAACAATAATAAAATAAAATAAAAATAAAATAAAATAAAATAAAAGTATATAACCTTACATTTTGATTTCAAAAGTTCCCAAAATAAAGCAACACTTTCAACCTGTTGATCAATTCACGTACAAACACATTCATGTCTAACGACACATTTGTTCTAAACTGTCTCTCAAGGTTTTATTAATTTCAAATGCACATTTTCAAATGTTGAGACTGAATTATAAACATTTACACACTGTACTAGTATGTCACTAATTTCTTATTAAAGGCGTACCTGGGCAGTGTCCCCATGTTATCGATGATTTCCAAACAGATCTTTTCAGCACGCATTTGTTCAGCCTCTGTCATATGGAGTGGGGCTACAAGCTGCTGCCAGCAGCTGGAAAATGTGATTTTTGCCTCCGGGAGTTTCCATCATCTTACACCTTCATGAAAGACATGTGGGCAGGGGGAATCGAAATACTTCAACCTGTTTGTCCTCAAAAGGTAGCTTTCATTTTATGTTAATTTGTTTAACATATGTTCAGCCTTCCCATTGGTGACACTATGAATTTGTTTTCCTTTTTTTTAAGTTTCATGATTGTCATATGAATACAGTTCCAGGGACCTTTGGCATACAAACTTCTACACACAAGAAGACACTCTATAAAACACTGAATGTTGACACAAACACGTTCAGGCCGAAGAACATGCGTCATATGTTCTATTGGCTGGAGAAAGATACTAGCTTGTCAAGTTCTAGATTTTTGTATTTAATTGAATAAACATTGGGGTACACCCAACACGTGCCCAATATATTAAGAACTGTGGATATAAAAATGAATAAAATATGTTCCCTGGCCTCAAGAAAACAAAGTCTTCAAAAGGCTTATGAATAATAATAGTCTAGAGAAGTTTGCAAAGACCAAATTTCGTGCATTTTTTTGTACTTTTCTTTTTTCTCAGAGAATGGTCTCGTCATCTATCTACCCAGGATCACTATAGAATTATCTTCTTTTATCCAAACACTTCAGTGGAATGAAAGCCCCACTAATTCCCCTTCTAAATTCTTCTCAAACCCATTCCTATGACCACTACCATACCTCAGATCTGCTTCTCTTTCTACCTGGAGTGCTACAGTAATTTCTCTATTTATTAGAATTGTCTTGGTAGGAAGGGGTAGAAACCTAACTCAATCTAGCCAAAGCAAAAGACAGTAGAGGGTGGTAACTTTTCTGAAATAAAGGAAGGTTGGGTCACCCAAAAAATCAGAAGAACTGTGCGACCCAGTGCAATCATGGGGCACTTAGAGACTCCTCACTTGCCAGTATTTTCTCCACCTGTCTTCTCTGTTTCACTGTGAGATGTGGCCCTTTTCCTGCACTATTGCAGTAGGTTTACCCAGGCATCGGGGAATATGGCTACACTGGGTTGAATGGTGTCCCCCCAAAATTCGTATGTGTGGCCTTAATTGAAAATAGGATCATATCAGATATAATCAAGTTAAGAGATCATTATGGATTAGGGTAAGCCTTACTTTAATGACTGATGTCCTTATGAGAAGGGGGAGCTCTGAGCACAGACACACAGTGCGAAGACTGCCACTTGACAACAGAAACAGAGGCTGGAGTGCTGCCTTTATAACTAAGCAACACCAAGGGTTGCCTCTAAACCCTAGAAGCTACAAGAGACCAGCAATGATCCTCTCTTAGAGCCTTCAGAGAGAGCATGACCCGACTGACAACTTCACTTTGGACTTCAGCTTCCAGAACTGTGAGAGAATAAATTTCTGGCATTATAAGACACCAATTTGTGGGACTTAATTAGGGCAACCCTAGCACATTAATACAATGGCCAGTGGCAGATCCAGGCTTCCATCATTTTTGTTCGGAATCTTTAAAGAAATAATGCCTTTGTCTTCCTCATTAGCCTATTTAAAATCCTAACCACAGGACCTGATTGACCTAATGTGAATCACGTGCCACTCTTTGGACACATGGAAGTGTCCAGGATAGGATGCCGTCAGTGCCCATGACTCAGCAGCGTATGAGCTGAGAAGAGGTGAGGGTTAGTAATTGGAAATAATTCATCAATATATGCCAGGACATTACAAAGTGCACAGTATTTGGACATGAGCTCAAATTATGAATTCAGTGACAGATCTGTAAAACAGATATGATGCCAGATTCCTAAGCCTTCTCCTGAATTGTGATTTTTGCTTTCTGCTCTCTTTCTTCTGCCTTTGAGAATCCAGAAGCCAGAGAACTATATCTAAATATAAGTAATTCACTGTTATTTATTCCTCTCTGTTAACTTGGATGCGAATATCTCCATTTTTCTATTTGGACACTAGGAATAAGAACTGCTACATAAGCCAACATTTGCGAGACACAGTGAAATCCTAAAACTAGGAGTGTCGGGTGAGAGTTACAATTTCTCACCAGAATATGACCTCCAAGGTCCCTCTCAGCCCTGAGATGCTATGACATGCTCCATTTGTTGTGCATCCATCATAACCAAGGGGCTAAGGTCAAAGCTGCAATAGCAGGAAGCACTGGTCTAGGTCAGACACTTAAATGATGGAAAAGAATGTGCTCTCGGCATCTTACATTACAGTCAATAAAACTCAGACAACATATGTCTTGTGAATACATAATAAAAATGAAAAAATTAATTTTAAAACTAAAAACAGAATTGGGAGAGGGCAGGGAAAGACCCTTTGGGAAAAGTCAACCCTAACTTTCAAAGAATCTTAAAAGGGAGGAGAACAACAAGTTATTTTTTGACTGTGAAAGGAAGTTAAATAGCCACATTTCCTCCAATTCAGGAACAGATTTGAGCAGCTACAATTTGCCAGGATGAGTGGGCCACCTAAATTACCTAATTGGATGAGGACCATTTACTCATATCAAATGATATTATTTTAACTCCATTTAATTCACCAACCAAAACAAATCAGTCTACAAAACCGTCAGTGGTCTCAAATGATGATGCTATTGTTTGCCTTTAACACATTATTTCTCTAGCATTTAAAAAAATTACTGAAGATTTTTCATTTTTTTGGTTTCTTAAACATATATCGAATATATAAATGCTCTAAGCCAGACAACAAAAGAAGTAAAATAAAAAGGTAAATTTTATATAGCATTGAAAATATATAAAAGATATTTTTAAGGCCTTGAATATCCTAAATTAAATCAATAGCAACAGAGATGGAAAGAAAACAATATCATAACAAAATTCCAAAGCAGCAGCCAACAAGAATCTACCAAAAGAAAAAAAAACATCCCTACAAGAGCTAATAAATTCAGCAAAGTTTCAGAGTATAACATCAACAAACAAAACTCTGCTGTTTCTCTACACAAGCAATGAACAACCTGAAAGATAAATTAGGAAAACAAATACATTTACTAATATAGGTGACAAGATTAAGATGACAAGTTTTGAAAGCAGGCTGCTTGATTTCAAGGCCCAAATGCCATTACCGGGGGGTGGGGGAGCAGCGAATTTATACAAATTATAATCACTCTGTGCCTCATCTGTAAAAATGAAAATAACCACAGCCTACTTCATAGGGTAGTTATGAAAATAAATTCTTTAATTCGTGTCAATTGCTTAAAACAGTCAACTGACACATAGCAAGCTCTCAATACGTGTTAGAGACATAAAAGAAATTTAGCAATAAACAAGCACAGGTATAATCAGAAAGTCTCAACGTGTACATCACTCATCAATGCTTTTGGCGTTGAACTGTGGATGTGGAGGAGTTTGTCTTGTTTTCATCATTTGGCTGTGCAGCTTCACACTCCAAGGCAGGTGAGAGACCACAGTGAAGGACCTCAACATACTCACAGATGATCATGCAAAAACCACCACAACCTCGACAGGATGCTCTAATGAGCAACTAGCCTTTCCTGAAACCTGCCTTTGTCTCATGCACATCTAATCATTCATCAAGCTCTGCATTCTATCTTGAAAATGATTATCCAGTCTCCTCTTTCTACTTCCTCTCTGCTCTCATGACTGTGGTTCAAGTTCTCAATCTTTCACCTGGAGCATTACCACAGCCTCCAAACCTGTCTCCCTTCCTCCAATCTCATGATCCTCAAACGTTCCCTCTGCATATCCACCAGGGATGATCTCTCTACCCACACCATTTCCCTCCTTAAATGTGTCAGACTTTACCACAGCATCTCCAGGCTTCTCTTCTAGGCCATGGCCTTCCACTCCACACATCCATGATATCACCAACTGTTTTTCAAGAAAGTGCTGGCAGTGCACTGTGTTCTTCTTGCCGCTTCTCCCTCTGTTCCCTTTGTCCGTGCTGTCTTCTTGTCCAAGGAGTGCCCCCTCTCATACTGCCTCACTCTCCTTGGTGGGCCAACACCTACTCACTCTTTAAGATTTATATCAGGGGCCACCTTCTCCAGAATTGTTGACTTCAATCCACATTCCCCCAAAATGACTCTCAGGTTATTGTACAACACCCTCCATATATCTCCCCACTAGACTGTGATTTCCTTGGAAACAGAATTTGCTTACTTATATTCATATTCTCCATGTCCCACATAGTACTTTGTACAGTGTACAAATATTCCATTTCACCATGGTATCTCCAGCACCTACCGTAGGTCTGACACGTAGCAGACACTCAATAAATATTGAAAAAAAAGAAGAGAGACAGGGAAGGGTGGAGAGAGAAAAGAATGTTGGTTGAGAGGATAGTGTTCAGAGTCACAGAACCCTAGGCTGTACAGATACAGCAAACAGAAGGGATCTTGAAAAAAACCAATGCACCAAATTGGCTAAAATATAAAAGTACAACTGTTCAAAATCTGTCCAGTGATACCACACCTAACTGTCACTTTCCATACGATGCTGGGCATATATACTCCTTAGTATTATTACCCATAAACTTGAGCTATTACTACCTACCTCATTTTTTAGCATTAAAAGACAAATAAAGCACCTAGGACAGAATCTGGTACATATTTCTCAATAAGTGGTAGTTATTAATTTTAGGAACATAATAACATTTGTTAAATAGATAAATGTAATCACATAGATAACATATAGATAAAAAGGTAAGACAGACAGATGACTGGATGGATGGATGGATGGATGGATGGATGAGATGGAGAGACAAATCCACAGAACCTCAGGACATAGGTAGCATAATCTGCCACCCTCATATAGTTAGGTTATCTTCACCAATTTTCCTCCCTTGCAATGTACCAACATTAATCAACTCTATTTCTCTTCCATGACTTTATTAAGCAAATATTCATGGAAAGCCCACCAGTGTGGAACACTGTACGTGCTCTCTCTGACTCATTTTGTCATTACTCTCAGGATGTGACTCTGGTTTCTTCATCATTTATTTAAAATGTGACTCAAAGTGAATGGTGCATTTTAATTAAGGCTTTTTCAATAAATCTCAAAAAACAAACAATAGAACAGCAAGAATCACTTCCTGAACCTTACATTCAATGCCTCATTTATTACACTAAAGAATCAAGTTTCCTTTGGCCAAAATATCATTATACTATTTATTAAGCATATGTTAAAACAGATTCTTCGGATCTATTTCTTTTTCCCCTATGCCTAAATAACACTACCTTAATGCTTAATGTTTGAGTTGTTTGGGGGACTCTTTTCCACCATGGAGCACCTAGCTCTAATTTTAAAGAATCATTTTCCTTATTGTCACGATCATTCTGAATTTCAAATATGAATCCTTAAATAACTTTCTTGGTGAAAATTTGATTTTTAAAAATCACCTGGATCCCTTTTGTTCAGATGACTAATTTAAGTATTTAAAAGAATATGTCCTAAGCAAAGTTCTGTGAGCCACCACTTGGAACATCTCAAGCTTTTCATGAGTAAACGACAGCTGAGAATGCTTTGAATATAGTATATAAATCACTAGGTCACCCCCACCCCGATAGTCACAGAGGTATAAAAAGATTTGAGGTGCATCCCACACCTGATGCTTGTAAGCTTTATGACCTTCAAAAAAGTTACTTAATACACTTAGTCCATTTGTTTCTTTCTCTTTAAAATACCTCCATTTCAAAATAATAATAAGGAGTACACAAGATTGTATAGATAAAGTTGTATTTTTCCTAACTTTTCACACACAAAAAAAGCTAGATAACATGGGAAAGTTATATTGGAAAAAATAATCTCCATGGTTTCTGGTGTTGGGAGCAACAAATGCACACCAGTAAATATCAAATTTGCACTCTCTTTTGATCATTCCTGGTAACCAATAAACATGTGTAATAACTTCCATGTCCCTCCAACTATTACCTCACTTCTATTTAACAAAACTTCTCAAAAAGTTGGTTATACAACCAACAATATTACTATCATCTATGTAACATGGCCCATCCCCGCCAATCCTGTGCTCAGATAACTCAGTTTAGAGAAAAGGCTAGAAAAGTGGACAGATCACTACAATTCCACATGATGAATGATCCACAGAAGTGTGCAGAGTAATAAGGAAGCACAAAGGAGGGAGGGCACCTAGCCTGGCCACGGCAGAGGGCAGAGGGTATGAGAAATTTTCCCACAAGAGATGCTGCTTCTACTGAATCAGGAAGGACTCAGTCAAATGCATCCAGTATTCCAAGAAAATGTTGCAAATGTAAAAGCCTGCAGATGAGCAACAATGATTAACTCAGGGAACTGCAAATCTTTGTCATAGCTGGAGAGCTGGGTGTTTGGAGGTGGTGAGTCTAGACGGGTAACCCAATATCCTGCTGTAGCCCACATCACACTTTACTAGAGTCACTCGGCCACTGTCAGTATATCCCATTAGGTCCTAAGCTCCATGGGGTCAGGGACAGGGTTATTTGTTCCTTCTCGTATATGTTACTTTCGTCCAAAACACAGTTGGTGCTCAAAAATTATTTTTTGACTTTTAGGTGGCTTTGTAGCCATTCAGAGTAGCATTATTCTCAGACAGCTGATGCAGATTCAATGAACCTTTCATATAAGACAGGGGTGTCAAACTCATTTTCGCCGGGGGCCACATTAGCCTCGAGGTTGCCTTCAGAGGGCCGAACGTAATTTCAATTCCTTAACAGTTAAGGAATAGTTGCATTTATACAGTCCTAAAATTGTTTCAGCCCTTTGAAAGCAACCTCGAGGCTGATGTGGCCCCCAGTGAAAATGAGTTTGACACCCCTAATATAAGACATGTGAATAATCGTATTTAAAGAAAAGTCTCACTGCAAGCAATACCAAAAATGAATCAGAGGAGGGCTGGACTAGAAGTAAGAATATATAATCCATTGTGCCCATACAAGCATTTTATTTCTACTCAGAATACCTAATTCACCCTATATCACAGATTTACAAATAGTGTCAAATCATTGGAACTTTCATATTTTTTATTTTGAAAATGATATTTTAATCTTAGTTCATTATATATATGTAAGTGTAATGGATAATTTAGGAGATATAGAATCCGAGCAAAGTCCTGAAGAAAGATGTCTTTTGTCTTTATTTATTCTTTCTTATAGATTTCCATGAGTTTTTCATTAATTATTTTTAAGTTCTTAATTCATTTTATTGCTTCAGAGCATTTTGTGCACCAAGGTAGCTAGCAGCTTGAAAGGCACCAGTGGCATATACCGGGAGGAAACTAAAATGTCTGGCGTTAAGGTAAGAGCTGGGGGACAGCTTTCTCACAGACAAAAAGGCAAGCGGAGGCGACTGTCCCTTTCCTGAACCCTCCCCCACCAGAGCCTCAGAGCTGGCAGGCAGATGCCATATCTGAGACTCCATCAACCTGGCTAACACTATTTGCCCCACCCTGGAGATCCCCTGAGGCTTCATCCCACCTAATTTATGGCCCCAGCCAAGCTGACAGTGGCTTTTCCGTGTGAATGTCTCCTCTTGGCTCATGCCTCACAACTTCCTAAATTCTCTCATATAAGCAACAGCCAGCCTCAGCAAGTCCCCAGCCCCCATACCTCTTGCTAAGTGGCCCCAGACCTGGCACTAGCAGTAGCCAGCCCAGGTACACAGCATGGCTTTGCCTGGGACCCTCCAAGCCCAGCACAAGTAGCAGGCATCTCAGATTGCTTTATAGCTCCTGCAGGGTGGTCCCAGGCAGAACCCAGGTGGGGGCTGACCTTGGCTTGTACCACCTGGGAAAACCCAGAGCCTGCACACCCAGGAGACAGCTACAGACCACGTCAGAGCACCAGCACCCTGTACCTGCACAGTTGATCCTCCATGGAGGGAGGACACCTAGGACTTCTGTGTTAGTCAATTCCACTGCACTAACAAACAACCCCAATATCTTAATAGCTTATAGTAATAAGCACCTATTTCTCACCATGTTATACATGTACATGGAATGAAGATCTGCTATAGGCTGGCTCTCCTTCACATGTCTTTTCATGTCAGAATCCAGCCGGAAAGAAGACCCCCATCTGCTATCCTCACAGCAGAAAGAAGAAACAAAGGGCTGACTGAACTATGCAATCTGATTTAAGAATCATGGAAGACCATGTCTGCACACATTCCCTTGAGACAGAGCCAGTTACGTGGCCCAAAGCTGACAACTGGATGGGTGGGTAATGAGAGGAAATAGTAGGGTGGCGATACCCCTCCCTGCCGCATATCAAATGGCAGCAAAGTGGGGAAGAAAGGTAATAATTGTGACTCACACCCCTGGCTGGTCTCCTTGCAGCCAGAGTGATCCAAATAAAACAGAAGTCCGATCCTGTCACCCCTCTACTCAAAACCTCCAACAGCTATACATCTCACCAAGAGTAGAAACCAGTCCTCACCATGGCCGTATAGGCCCTATGTGGTTTGACTTCCCTCCCCCATCCCACTACCTTTCTGGTCACTCTCCTCACCTGCCTCAGGTCCTTGGCACATAGTTAGCCCTCTGCTTGAAGCACTCCACATCCAGATTTGCCGTGGCTCAGCCCCTCACTTCTTCTGGGTTTTATTCAAATGGCAACTTAAGAGTAAATAATTGTTGGTTACACAAATCTATACATGTAATAAAACTGCATAGAACTACATACACACACACACATGAGTACATGTAGAAACTGGTAGAATCTGAATAAGGTCTGCAGACTGTACCAGTGTCAATTTCCTCATTTTGATAAGACAATATATCTATGTAAGATTTTACCACAGGAAAATCTGGGTAAAGTGCACATGGGATGCCTGTACTATTTTTCAACTTCTAGTGAGACTATAATATTTCAAAAGTATAAGTTTTTTTTAACTGAGGAGGAAAAATGATGATCGATCCTCAGTCACACCATATAAAATGATACCCCCGTACCACCTATCCCTTCATTCTGCTCTATTCCACTTCATTATCCTTATCACAAGCTGACATGTTTTGGTGTAGGTGGTACATTTATTTGATGATTATTTCTCCCACTACAAAATAAACCCATGGCATCAAAAGCTTTGTCTGTGTTGTTGACTGTTGATTCCTTAGCATCGAGAGGATTGCCTTAAGCATAGAGGGTACTCAGTAAACATCTTTGAAAGATAATACATGTGCTCAGTACTGAATATTGAAAACTGCCCAAATACTGATAAATGGAGAATAATTAAATTCAAAATACAGACAAACACTATGCAGCAACTTAAAGAATGAAGTAGATGGATACGCACGTACATAGATTTTGGATTTGATATGTTGCTAAAAATATATATTCCATAATATACTGTTAAGAATAAAAATAAGTTGTAGAAAATTGGTACAACATTATCCCAATTAGTAAAGCAGAAAATCATGATGCTTAAGAGTAGAAACTCTAGCTGCACATCCTGGTTTCACTGTGCATTTGCAGGGAGCCTTAGACAAATTATTTAACCTCATTTGCCTCAATTTCCACATCTGTAAAATCAAAACAACAATGAAGCAGGGGTTAGATGAGTTCACACAAAGAAAGCCATAATACAGTATAATCCATTTCTGGTGCTTAGCATATTGTAAATATTTAATACATGCTAGTTATAATTATTATTTACGTACAAAATCCTATACTACTCTATGTATAAGTGTTGTAAATCCATATAAGTTCAAGAATGAAACACAGGAAAGTGTTAACAGTAGTGATCTTTAGGGAGAGACAAGAGGAGGGATGTGGGAATTTTTTAAATTAAGAAACCCACACATCCAAGGGCCAAATATAAATTATTTGAAATTACATCAACTAATGCTTCCTTCCCAAACTTTGGATAATCAAGAGGGATTAACTCCATCTGCTTCACCTAAAGTCACAGTGGAGTGCGCAGGGCCCAGGAGCCCACACACAACTGAGGCAGTGGTCCCCCAGGGCTGTGGCCCTGCTCTCCTAATTGCTGAGAAATTCTGACTTGGACTCTGGTGCCCAAGGTGCGCCCAAGGGCAGGAGTCTAAGAGCACACACTCCTCCTCACTCTCTCCCTCCTCTCCAGCCATTAGGGACTCTGTTACATGGGGCCTCACACTATGTAAAATTGTTTTCTACTCAGAGAATTCTGCTAAGGATTCCTGCCACTTACTGGTTTATAGTTGGTCGGTCAGTTGACTTCTTATTCAGGTTATATTTTGTCTTCTGAAAAACACATCTCTACAGCTTAGCATTGTTTTAGCTTGTTGCTCAATTATGGTACTTTAGCTTTCCTTTTGTATGTTTACCATCCATCTTTCTCATCTTCCTGTTTCCTGCTTTTACTTTTGTCTTTTTTTACCTTTCACTTTAAATCACACCTTTTACAGACTCATAGATGGAGAGCAGCTGACAGCTAGTGGGGCAGGGGCCGGTGGCTAGGGAGTGGAGGGATTGAGCAAAAAGGAAAA
>VMDR010015250.1:0-22512 GCA_007922815.1 Macrotus californicus | reverse complement strand
ACATGTAAACCAAAGGAAGTAGAAGGGGTGAGAGAATGGAGAGGGCCAGCACATTTTTTCCAAGGATATTTGAAAGTTATTAATACAAGGTTATCAAATGATGTATAAGTTAATTATATTGCACTTTTAACACACAGTGCATTTTTAAATATATTTAAAGAGTTATTCCATGAATTTTGAAGAACTGGTTCCAAAATAACTACAAAAACAATTGTTCCTTCTAAAGTTGCAAGTTAGATCATGAGGAATTGTCATAGTTATTAAAAAAAAAGAGAGACACTCTCTTGGCCATCAAAGTCAACAATAAATTACCTGCTGCTCTAATGGAAATCAGATCCCAAGAACAGAAAGAATTACCCTAAAACTGTCACTTTCATATTATTTAACATAATAGTTGATTAGGTTTAAAAGAGAGAAGAGAGAAGGGGAAAGAGGGAAGATAAAATCTTTGCTACCATTAATAGAAATTCTGTTTTTAAAAGGATTTTATATTAGTGAATTCTGTCACAAAACACCATTACATAATGTGCTTCCCAAAATACGTAGTGTGTGTGTGTTTATGTGTGTGTGTGTGTGTGTGTGTGTGTGTGTGTATATATATATATATATATACCACAGAATGTACCAGGAGGACTCGAGTCAGAGGAATTGCTGTGAGTGGGCAGGGGCTGGGGAAAGCCCCTGCTCTGTGCAGAGACAGGCATGTATGGAGTGGAAAAGGACACCCTGGGAAGGAGAAGCCTCCTATTTGGACCTGCAGGATTTAGTAAAGTGTCAGAAATGTACAATTTTTGGATTAATCATTAAATACCAGACACATTGCCACACACATGATGAATATTTGTCAATGAATATTTGTCAAACTGTTGGATACCAGTGATGTCTGCCCAGATACGCATGGCAACTCCTCTCTTCCTTCTCCTTGTCTTAAATGACGAAATGGTGCCTGGAGCCCCCGGCGCCCGGTTCCAACAGCAAGGCAGCAGCCAGCATTCTCAGAAAGATGTAGAAGACATGGGTCTTTGAAGCTGTAAGGAGCTGCTTCCTCCAGATGATTTGTTAGTGAGATAAATGTTTTATTCTTCATTCCTGAAACCACTGTTACTTATTACAGGAAAAGGTCATTTATTACTTGCAGGGGAAAAAAACCTTAATTGATATACCCCTAAAAGGAAACATTTGTCTTTTCTCTGGGTCTTCAAAAATAGGCCTGGTCTTATTTCAAGGCCTCTTCACCACAGCGTCCCAAGACAAGCCAGCAGAATCACCTGTTTGCTGATATCTGCAATTCTTCATTTAATAGGACACTTTATCTACAAGATGTGACATTGGCTCGTGCTTAATTGTATAGCACCTGCTGTGGGCATTGTCTTTGGGTCTCCTCCAAGAAACAATTTCTTGTATAGGAAACTTTTTGGCTCACAAATTTAAATAATCCTTAATGTATCTAATTTTTAATTATTACAGATTTCCTTGTTCAGCCATTTCTAAGCCTTTGTTCTCAAATTAATCACACTATTATCATGCATTGCATAAATAACCACCTCTGAAACGATACCTCATCAATCATCTTTTTCCTGGATTCTTCCCTCAAATAGTTGCAAATAACAACTATCTGTGCCAGTTATCAATTTATTGTCTCTCAGCTCCAAATCCACCTTTCTTGGTCCTGCTTTGTGACACAGGAGCAGCACTGAGGAAAGATTTGTCAGCTGGTGCAATGTTAAGCCTTGTCGGTAGGGGGCGCAGAAGGGACATTGCTAGAGGAAGGGGCTAGTCTTCCTGGTTCTTGCGTGTGGTTTTTGCTCCTGCAGCTCTTGACAGTAAGCAGCACATGGAACACCCAGTGGCATTCATGCTCCAGCAAGCTTTGCCAGCATCACTGCGGAGTCTCACTAGTACCTCAGAGGGTGGCTTCCCAGTGAGTTTCACCATCATCTCAGAGGACTGACTCCCAGCTAGTTTCACTGGGGCCCCAGCAGGTGGTTTCCAGCCAGCCCTGACTGGTGGCACTTAAGCAAATTTTTCTGCCATTAAATAGGCCACAGCCTCACCCTCTCTCATAGGGTCCGGGTGTCAGTGTTGTCCTGTTTCCAAGCCCTTTCCTTCCATGGCTATTACCCTCAGCTGTAGGTGTATGAGCTGTTCCCTATACTTGCTATTCTTGAATTCTGTAGATTTCTCTTCATTGCTAAGTTGTAATCCCCTGTTACTAGTTAACTATTAATGATTTATCTCTTAGCAATTAATTCCTGCTATTAGTTCATTAGTAGAAACTAATGCTTTATATTGAAATATTTCTCTCGAATTATTGAGTGGCTTTTGTCTCCTGACTATAACCCCACTGACACATCATTCCTAGGTCGGTCCTAGGAATTCTGCCTGGGGTCGCTTTATTTCACACAGATGTCAAGCGAGAGTCTACTGACTTCTAAAATAAATCAACCTACCAGTTGCAATTTTCAGGCATGTAAGGCCAAATTTCTAAGCCTGGTTAATCCAGTACACTAAATTTAATCAATAGGCAGTATATTATTTTGCAAAGGCCCAGGGATCAGGAAAAACTCAATCACTGAATTTTTGTTGTAGTGGGCTTTCCTATACCAATTAACATTTATTTCCATTGTGGTTCCAAGAAAATATTTTGAATATCATCAGTCTGAGAACTAAATTGCACACCTAAATACTTCAGTGTTTGGTGAAGTATTTGGGTATCAGTAATGGCCTCCACTCAAGGGTTTGAAATAATTTTTATCTCTACTAATAATGAGCCTATAGGCAAACTGCATTTTTTAAAAAGTCATTTCTTTCAACTCAGACAATTGAATATCAGAACATTTGAGATTTTTAGGTTCTGTGCTATCCTTTGTCAAGAATGACCCATGGTAGAGAAAACAAAGTACTGGCAAATGACATATCCGATAAGGGTCTAACATCCGGAATACATTAAGAATACCCACAATTCAACACCAAAAGACAAACAAGCCAATGAATGAAGTATTTGAATAGACACTCTCAAAAGAAGAAAAATGGCCACATTAAAATTTACTTAATATCATTTGTCATTAAAGAAATGTAAATTAAAACTACATGAGATACCACTTCACACCTACTGGAATGGGTAGCATTTAAAAAGAAAAAGAAAAACAGAAAATAACTAGTGGTGGGGAGGATTCAGAGAAATTGGAACCCTGATACACTGCTGGTAGGAATGTAAAACTCTGCAGATACTGGGAAAAGAGTTTGGCTGTTCCTCAATAATTAACATATGATTCAGCAAATCCACTCCCAGGTATAAACCCAAAAGAAGTGAAAACAGGTATTCAAACAAATGCTTGTCTGCCAGTGTTCACAGCAACACTATTCACAATAGCCATAGGGTAGAAGGAACCCAAATGCCCATCAGCTGATGAACAGATGAGCAAAATACGGCATAGCCATACAGTGGAATATTATTCAGCCATAACATGGAATGAAGTACAGATACATACTATAATGTAGATGAAGCTAGAAACCATTATGCTAAGTTAGAGAATCAGGGGCCCTTCCTGGGTAGCTCAGTTGGTTAGAGCATTGTCCTGATAGGCCAAGGTTGCAGGTTTGATCCCTTATCAGGGCACATACAAGAAGCAACAAATGAATGCATAAATAAATGGAACAACAAATCAATGTCTCTCTCTGTATCTCTCTCTCTCCCCACCTCCACCTCCCTCCCTCTCTTCCTTTCTCTCTAAAAATCAATGTGAATAGCAGCATTAAATTTTTTTAAGGAATCGGGCAAAAATGTGACATATTGTATAGTTACATTTACACAAAATATCCAAAATAGGAAATTAGTAGTTTTCAGGGGCTGGGGGAAGGATGGATTAGGGAATGACTATTGAATAGGTATGGGGTTCACTTTTGGGGCAATGAGAATGTTCTAGAATTAGTCATGTTAGTTGCACAATATTGTGATATACTAAACACTTCTGAATTGTACACTGAAATGATTTAAATGGTGAATTTTGTATTATGTATATTTTACCACAGTAAAAATATCGATTATGGGAGGGAAGGAATTGGAGATGGAAAACATGAGCAATTCTTTCAAGGAGTTCCGCTGTAGACGGAACTGAGAAATAGTGCAGGAGCTGGAAGAGGGTGTGGTGAAAGGAGAGTTTTGGAAATATTGAAGATAATGCTACCTTATGATAATTATCAGGGAGATGCTTGTTGAATGGATGGCTACCAGACAGACGCAGAGGGTGGCAGCGTCCTCCTGAGGATGAGTAGATGAAGACTGCCATTGAGGTCCCGCACAGCCGGTATCATGGCCCGCCTTTGCGGGTGGTTCTCACAGCCTCACTGTGCAAAAGCAATGAAAAGTGATGGCAGAGAAGCAACATAAAACATGGGAGACCACAGAGGCTAACGGGTGCACTGATTAAAATATCAGTAGGATCTCACTCCAGTTCGTCTTTGCAGAGTGAGAGAGCGGATAAAGCTACCTTGCTTGTGCGACAGCAAGATGTCGGATGACAAATCCTACTTCCAACTGATTGTTGGTAAATAACATGAAAAACGTATTGAATTGGATGGTTACATACAAACATACTTTATAAATTTCCCAGTGGTCTAGAGTAAATGCTGTTTAAAAAAGCATTCTCTGAAACTTTGGAAAGTTACTTGTTGAAGTTGAAAATTCTTTAATTTTTCAACTACAGTTGACATTTAATATTAGTTTCAGGAGTAGAGCATAGTGGTTAGACATTTATATAACTTACGAAGTGACCCTCTCACTAAGTCTTGCTGGGTGCCATGTGCCATGTTGATAAAAAGCAGGGGATGGAATACTGGGAGGCAACTCTCAGTTTTAGTCATGGAACTCAATAGAGAATAAAGATCAATGTGAAGGAGACAATCAGTAGGTCTCAGGAAAGAAAGAATAGCAAGTATATTGAGAAAAACAAGTATGTTATTAGATATCCAAATACTAATAGTAATTACAGTAATATTAAAATAATAACTATAGTTTACTGAGTTCAGTGTGCCACACGCTCTGCTAGATGCTTCCAGTACGTCGTCTCATATGAACACCACAGACACGAGGGTGTAGATATAATTAGCTTGATCGTACAGATGAGAAAACTGAGCCGCGGAGAAGGTGAGCAACTTAGTCACACGACCACGAAATGAAAGCCTCATGATGCAAACCGAGGTATACCTTGTTCTGAAGTTACTTCTCTACCAAATCTTTGCTCCTCAACGTGGTCCATGTATCAGCAGCCTCAGAATTACTTGGAAGCTTGCCAAACACACACACAGACCCCTCCCCCCCCATCTTAGGGCCTGCCCTAAACGACTGACTGCAAATCTGCATATTAAGATCCTAAGATGAGTTGTAAGCCCATTAAGACCGAAAAAGCATCACTCTCTGCCACCCTGCCATGAATATATCAGTCCTCACTGACGATAAAACCTCAATTTCAGTGTTTTGTTAGTGTTTCATATTAATGTTCATTCCTTACATATGATTAGCTGATAATAATGTTAATTCCTTACATACGACTAGTTGCTAAAGGAATGATTTCCAAATAATATGGAAGCTACACTAGTTAAGCCTTCCCCAGCACAGTAATTTTTTCCCCCTATCAGGATGATGCAAAGCACGTTAACTGAGCTGAAAGGCTAGCTGCGTACACAGGACTGTACATGATGTGCATTCACTGTAAGTCCACTCTCGAGCCCGTGCACTGTCTTTGAAGTGCTTACTGTACAAGTTTTCCTTATCTCTGTGTGTTCGGTCTGCATCTCATAACTCTACAGCTTCTACCTTTCCTTAACATTTTTTTAGTTTTATTTTTTATTGCATTGAACCCTTTTTTTTATTAGTTTCAGGTGTACAGCACAGTGGACAGACGTACATGTAGGTTACAAAGTGTTCCCTACGATAATTCAAGTGCCCACTTGGCACCATAATTATTACAGTATTGTTAAATACATGGTCCAGCACAAATAATGCCCCTTTTTTAGTGCAAAGCCTTTTACCACAAAATCATAAGCATGTAATTCTGTAACAACAATATCACACTCAAGCACACCACGTGGCATTTTAGGTGAAATGTTCAAATTAAAACTATAAATTATCACACCCATATCATTATCCTACCAACCATACTCAAGCAGGCATGACTTCTGCCGGACCCTGCATCCTATGCTTTACCTTACATCCCCATGCCTATTTTGTAACTACCAATTAGTACTTCTTAGTCCCATTACCTTTTTTTACCATGCCCCCCAAGACCCCTCCCCTCTGACCTCCATAGTTTTGTTGTCTATATCTGTAAGTCTGCTTTTACTTTGTGTTCATTTATTTTGTTCTTTAGATTCTACATATAAGTGATATTATATGGTACATCTTTTTCTGTCTGGCTTATTTCACTTAGCATAATTCTCTCCAGGTCTATCCATGCTGTCACAAAAGATTTCCTTCTTTTTATGGCCATGTAGTATTCCATTGTGTAAATGTACCACAGCTTTTCTATCCACTCTTCTACTGATGGGCACTTGGGCTGTTTCCAGCACCTAGCTATTGTAAATAATGCTGCTATGAACATAGGGTTGCATATATCCTTTCAAATTAGTGTGTCAGGTGTCTTCGGATACATTCCCAGAACTGAGATCACTGGGTTGAAATGCAGTTCCATTTTAAATTTTTTGAGGAAACTCCATACTGTTTTCCACAGTCGCTGCACCAGTCTGCATTCCCACCAACAGTGCACTAGGGTTCCCCTTTCTCCACATCCTTGCTAACACTTGTTGTTTGTTGATTTGTTGATGATAGCTTTCCTGACAGGTGTGAGGTAGTATCTCATTATAGCTTTGATTTGCATTGCTCTGATGATTGGTGATGTTGAGCAACTTTTCACATGTCTGTTGGCCATCTGTAGTTCCTCTTTGGAAAAGTGCCTATTCAGGTCTTCTTCCCTACCCCAAGCCAAAAACAGTGACCCCAGAGTGAGTGGAACACAAGGCTTCCCACTTTCTTGTCCACTTATGTTGCTGTTGCAGCAACTTAAGGGTTAAAGTGAGTTGTGTTGTGTGTTGTTAAAACCCTTGAAGGGCCCAGGACTTAGGTATTTGTTGCTGACACTGAAGAATGTATGTGCTTAAATGCCTGTTTCCCTGCATATTTCTTTACTTTAAAAAGTGTCTACACTCAGAAACTATGACAGAGAAGTAACTTATTACTCCATCTTTAAGAAATTATGAAACATGCAGTTAAAAAACTAACACACAGTTGGACTAGATTAAAAGTATAGTCATTGACATCAAAAGATGACACCCTCACTATCTTCTTCTTTGGCTAGGAGCATTTCGTCCAGTTCTGGGTGCCAGTCTTTAAGAACAGGAATTTATACAGGAGGGTAATTGTGACCATGACAATGGAAGTAGTACTACACTTAGATTATATATAAATTGTCATGCACCATTCCAAATGCTTCTACATGTATTAATTCATGAATCTTCACAAGCCTCAGATGAGAAACCTGAATCTAACTTATTTACTCATTGCCATACAGGTGGTAACTGGTGGGGCCATTTTGTAAAGCTGTGAAATTTGGGGTAGGCAGGGGACCCTTTTTCACAGTAATAGTGTTTCCCTAAGTAACATAGACGATTAAGGAAGACTCTCTTGAAGAAGTGACTTCTGGACTAAAATGTGGAACATTAAGGATTAGACAAAAGAAGAGGGGAGGGAAAAGCAAGACTTCTAAGCACAGGGAATAGCAAGTGCTCATGGTGCATTTGACAATTTAAAAGGCAAGTGACTGAAACACAGTTAGGAAGAGAGGGGCAAGAGGGGAAGCTGGAGCAAGAGGCAGGGGCTAAATCATTATCATCTTACACGTTTTGAGTAATAGCCTAAACGTCATGGAAGATTTTATGGAAGGGGGTAGGCAATGATTAGATATGTGTTTTGCAAAGGTTCTTTGGGCTGTGTTGCAGATAATTGATTAACTGAAGGAGGATCAGAGTAGAGGTGGAGAGACCAGTTAAGGAGGCCAGTGAGAGAACAGAAGCTTGAGGCTGAGATGGATAACATGAGAAAATAAAACAAAAACAAACAAAACCCTCCTATAACCTTCCTCCATCGGCCCTTAGTATATGGCTTCCCAGTCCAGTCCATCTGACCGTGCAAGCCCCCAACCAGAGGAATCAACCTGGCAACTTCCTCTACCACAACGCCATGAGGTATCAGTCACCGATTTTTATTGGTTTTGTTCTTTAAAAGACCATTACCTCAAATGAACACAAATTACATGTGGGCACTTGCTCTAGTCCTGAATATGCCTGGATGGTCTTTTTAAAACGCAGAAGCCTCCCTAAGTGTTCAACTCATGGGCTTTCCTTCCTTTCCTCTCAGCTGCCACAGGACTTTCGCACATGCTGCCCCCACTTCCTGGAGCTCAGCCTTCACATCCCAACTCTTCTACTAGTCCCTCAGGAAAGACCTTCTCTGCCGCTTCCCAGCTTCCCCACTATGAGGTCTCCCTCTACACCCGGTTTCTTTTTCCTGGCATAAATAAGTACTTGCAGAAAATTTAAGAGTCCTCCCTAGGCGTACTGCAAGGTTTGTGAAGGCAGGTAATCCCTCTGTTGTATTCATCATCGCATTCCAGACCCTAGCAATTATTCGATGCTGTTCAGAGATGACCGTGTATAAAAACAGGTTGACTGAATGCATGAACCCCTACATTTTGTGGGGCTTGTTTAAGAGTTTTATGTTAACTTCGTCGTTAAAGAACCATTAAAATGAAATTTTGTGTTAGGGGTACACAAAACTGCACAACAACAATTCTTTCCATTAAAAACAGCCGCAAGAATAAAGCCAAATAATCACTTCATTGGCAAGCACCAAGCGTGCACTACTTTCCAGTTCCGCAGCCCTCGGAGACGCTCTAGCAAGAGAACCACCTTCGCGCTTGCTCAGTTCGGGGCCGTGTAACCACGGGGCCGGTTCCAAAGAAAAGGAAATGGTCATTGCGCCTGCGTCGCTCCTCCAGGGCCTTACGCTAGCTGCGCAGGCGCACAGGTACCATTTTGACCGTAAACATCCTGCCGATTTGAACCGAGAATTTGGGCGGCAGGAAGAGCTGCGGCGTAACGGCAGCCATCTTGTTTGTTTGAGTGAATCGGAAAGGAGGCGGCGGCAGTGGCGGCAGCGAGAGCTGCTCGGAAGCTATACCTCATAGGGGCTCCCCCCCTTTCCCCGCCCCCTCCCCCGACCCTTTCCCCTCCCCAGGCCACCCAGTCAGCTCAACTCCCGGTGGAGATCTAGGTAAGATACTCTGCCGACCCCTTCCCATCCTCCGGCTCCCTCCCCCCCTACCCTTTTCCCACCGTCTTGCGAGCGGGGAGTCGGACTCGGGGTGGGGGGTGCGGGAGAAGGCAGCCCTCGCTGCGCCCCAGGACACTGGCTGAGCTGCCCCCCTGGGAGCCCCCGAGCGGCGGCGCCGCCTGCCCAGGCCCCTTCGCCCCGGGCCCGCCCTGGGCCAGGACCCGCGCATTCTGGGCCCGCACGTCGCCTGTTAGGTAACAAATGGTTCTGGTCCGTTCGTTCCGATGCCCCCAAAAGCCGTTATTCTGCGGGTCCCCCGGGGAGTAGCATCTCCCCGAGGCAGCCCTCGGTGAGAGGAAGAGGAAAAGCTTGGGCCGCAGAGAGAGGAGGAGGTTTGAACCAGCCCGCTCTGGGGGGCCGGGCCGCCTCCTCCTGGGGTAAAAATGGCTGGCTGGGAAGACGCGGGTTTCGGGGCGGGAGGCGGCGGCGGCGGGCCCGGCGCCCGCGGTGTCAGCTCGGAGGTGCAGCTACCGTCCGGCGAGCATGGGTGCGGTGGGGCCAGAGGGCGGCGGCGGGCCCCTGGCCAGGGACGGCTGCTGCTCCCCCTCTGCTTTTATGTAAAGGAAAATTTCTATGTTGGGACATTAATACTGGACAGACCAATAGAAAACGCGATCTAGGGAAGTTGCTTCTGATTCTTGGGAAATAAGCATAATTCCACCCCCCCCACCCCGGGGCTTTTCTAATAATGAAAGCTATTGAGTGTTGCATAGATGCTTTAAAGTGGTGTCTTCTTCCTCGCTGAGAAAGGTTTTGCAAATGATCCGTGATAGTGAGGGCTGACACTGTCGAGTTGTGCTGCCAGACTTAGCGGCCTTCTTCTATGATTCCTTAGGCTGTGTTCAGCGTTCAGAAACGTGCTTGTGTTTTTAAGGGTCTCTGGTAAAGGGTCGTGTTTATCGACTTATGTTTGCAAGTGAAAGTTAATATTTGCTCCCGTTACACGGTTTAGTACAGTCACTAAATTCCAGGGGCGGGGGGTGGGGGGCGGAATCTGTCTTTTAAAATGAATGTAAATGCCAGTGAGCTGTGTGAGTCTGCAGAATTTTGGTGCTAGGCTGGAGAAGCGTGCCTAAGTTGTAGAGTCTTTAAATTATTTGTTTAATGTTGGAGGCATCCAGTAATTGTTTTTGAAAAGACATTGATGAGGCATATGCCATATCCAATGTTGAATTCCTTGATAGTTTGTAGATAGTTGAGGTGACAGCAGGTGCATAACTTAATGGACATAGTGGGGGTTTTTTTCCACACAAGTCAGAATTACATTGAGAGAGCAAGACCTTTATTTACCGTTTTTTGTGTTTATAAGACAATACAGTAGTACACTCCAGAATTACGTTTGCTACTTAGAGTGGTGTGTGTTTAAAGTATTGTTAAAGTTGAGAATTTCTTTCCTTACAAATTTCTACCTATTGGAACACAAATTCCGAGAAATTTTCTCTATAGTTTCACACAAAAGAGAAACTTAAAATTCTTGAGAAGTAAAGATTTTGTGTTTTTTGTTTAGTTGTAATGTCAAAATTGTTAGATATGATCATGCTAATTGGTATATGTTGTGTGAGATGCTTTTTGAAATTATTTTCATCTACAGTGGTACTGTGTTAGGGATGCATTCTATTTAATCTTCATAATCTTGTTTGGTAAATATCCCCGTTTTATAGATGAGATGTTAAGCAACTTCTAACCATTACAAAACAACCAAGGAAGGAGGTGAATTTGAACCTAAGACTGATTGTAAAACTCTTGTTCAAAGAATGTTAGTGCTACAAAAAGGGAGGGGCTCTAGTGTGCAGGGTTGGAAACCCTTTCATCCCTGAAACACTCCTCCAGCCCCCAGAGAGAGAGTTCTTTCCAGTCTTATCTTACGTATTGGCATTTTCAAAGGGTGGTAAATCCCTGAGTTTCAACCCTCCCAGTTTTTATAGTTAGGGAAAGTGAACTACACAGATCAAGCAGTTCCTGACTCCCAGTATAATTTTACTTTGAATAGATGATGTATGTGTATGTCCCAAGGATAAAAATAAAAAATCAAACATTACAAAAAGGTAGGCCTCACTTTCCCACCAGACCCACTTTCCAAAGGTAACCAGTGTCCAGACTTTCATTTGTACATCACAGGTATGTTGTGTTTGTGCAAGTGCAGGTAATTTACATACAGGCCTTCTTTTAATGCATATGTTACATCATTGTTTAAGGTTGCATGGAATTGTGTTCTATGGCTGTGTTAATTTGTTAAAAGTCCCTTATTAGTGCCCAGGTAGGTTACTGTATTTCTAATATTCTGTTGTTAAAAGTCACACTGACAAGGCAACATAGTGTTTTAGGTGTGGGCTTTGAAGCTCAAGTTCAGCTTGCATGAACTATTCTTGTTGGCACAGTATTTATCCTCTCCTTTTCCTTGTTTCCTGGTCTGTAAAATGGGCCAGGATAAATGTACCTTACATGATTGTCATAAACAGGATGGACACATAAAATTCTTAGAGCTTAGTAAGATTTAAACAGATGTTCAGTTATTAATATTAAGCATTTCAAAGTACATCTTTGGCATATTACTGACAGTGCAGTTTTGGTTAGAAAGTGTGAGTTTGAAATTTTCATGATGCCAAATTGCCCTTCAAAGAGTTCATACTAATTTCTACAATTACCAGTTCTACTGCCTTGCTTCTAATAGGTGAGTGAAATGCTGTAATGACTAATGTCATCATAGATACATGAGCCGTAATTTTACTTTGGCTTTTTGAAAAAATCTTAAAATGCATATTTTTTTGCATTTCTGAATATGTTCTAAAATATCAATCTTTCTGACATTTCACATCAGATTTAAATTTTATTTTTAGGATCAATTAAAAAAAGTTGTTTGCTGCTTTAGAAAAAAATCAAGCAGTCATATATTTTGTAAAGAGTTAGTGCCCTGGCTAATGTGGCTCCATGGGTTGAGCGCGAAAGGTCACAGGTTCGATTCCCAGGCAGGGCACATGCCTGGATTGCAGGCCAGGTCCCTGTTGCCGTGGTGTGCAAGAGGCAATTCACACATTGATGTTTCTCTCCCTGTCTTTCTCCCTCCCTTCCCCTCACTCTACAAGTAAGTAATTTAATTTTTTTTGTAAAGAGCAAAATTTAGAATCTTCAAATCCTCTGGAAATGAATCTACTTTGTAAAGAAAGATTGGCTAACGTTTGGTATTACTAAGGGGGGAAATGGGTTAAAGGCAACAACGATTACACTTTCTGCTTATTTAGTTATAAGCCGAGAGTTGGTCCACTACTGTACCTCAGGCTTCCTTTAGTTACTAGGGTGATTTCCTCTTGCTAATTGTTTCCCAAAATAATTATAACAGCATTCTGCTTTAGTTAACCACCACCCCCCCCCCACCCCCGCTCCCCCCCAGTCCCATCCTGTGCTGAGAAAGCATCTGTTTAGGAATCTCTGCCTCTGCATAGTTGGGATACTTTAGGTACTCTGACTAGCAGCTGAAGTGCTGGCAATGAGCTCCTGACACCTGTTGAGAAGTGCCAGTAGTTTTAATTTCTAAAATCTCCAGAATTATTTACATATGTCAACTATTAGATCACTTGGTATATCTCATTTCCTTATTCATTAAGCACATATTTAGTAGTTGTCATGCAGCAGGCGTTATTCTAGGAGCTAAATATTTAGGAGTTTTTATTTGGAGCACAGCTATCTTGTGTAGTGAAAGCTAGGACTCCACATACGACAGTGACTGTATTTCTAAGAACACTGCCATATTGGAGTTCTACAAAACCTTTTGATTTTATTTGTAATGCTGGCAGAGGCATCTTAATTTTTGTGCTGACAAACTTGAAGGTTTCAGGTAGAAGCATTGATTTGCAATATAGGAAGCTGTCTCTGATTGTGGGAATATATTTTGATCTATAAAATATTGCGTATGCCCTGACCGGGTGGGACTCGCTTGGTTGGAGCGTTGTCTCAGTCACCAGAATGTTGTGGGCTCAGTTCTGGTTGGGGAACACAGGGCAGGCAACCAGTCAGTCCATGTTTCTCTCTCTCCCACTCTTTCCTTCCCTCCCTTTCTCTAAATCAGTGAACATATCCTCCCTCCCGTGAGTGTTAAAAAAATAAAAATAAAATATTTCTGAGTGGGATACAACATAGGCTTGAGGCATTATAATTTAATGCTTCTACCTTAGAGTGTTGGGTCTGAAGTCTTCTAGCCTAGTATTCCTCAGTTCTTAATTCCATATTTGAAATAAAGAGTTCACAACATTAGGCAATTGATGAAACTTTTGTTATTTTTTTCTTTTGAGAAAGTTTTACTAGTGTGAATTAATGATCCCCTACAAGCATCTGCTTAGAAAATGAGGATTTCAGGAACCTTTACTATGTAATGGAAAATGGAGATGAGGCAAACTTAACTGAGTTACTCTTGCATCACCCAAACATTTTTGATAGATATGAAATCTCTTTACTCTGGATCTTTTTTAAAAAAACTAATTCAAAAGAAATTTTAGGCCCTGGCTGGGTAGCTCAGTTGGTTAGAGCGTCATCCCAATAGGCCAAAGTTGCAGGTTTGATCCTTCAGTCAAGACACATCAAATAACCAACCAAGGAATGCATAACTAAGTGGAACAACAAAAAGTCAGTGTCCGTCTGTCTGTCCTTCTTTCCCTCTCCTTCCCTCTCTCTAAGACAGTTGAAAAATTTTTAAAGGAATTTTACATTTCTACCAGCAGTGAATGAGAGGTGCTGCTTCTCTGTATCCTCACCAGCACTTGGTGTTAACATTGATTTTTATTTTAACTCTCATAATAGGTGTGCAGTGAGATCTCCTAATTACTGATGATGTTCAGCGTCTTTTATTTGCCATCAGTATATCCTCTTCTGTAAAATTTTTCATTTCTTTTGTTCATTTTCTAATTGGATTTTTTTAATTCTGGTTTTGAGAGTTTTTTATATATTCTTTTTCCAGTTCCCTGTCAAATACGGGGTTTGCAAATATTTTATTTCCCTTCTGTGTCGTGTTTTTATATCCTCAATAGGCTCCTTTGTAGACCAAAATTTTTAATTCGATGAAGGCCAGTTTATCAGTTTTCTTTTTTTTTTTTCTCTTATGGAACATGATTTTTGTGTCATGTCTAAAAATTCTTACAAAGTTTTAGGTACTGGAGGTTTTCCCTATGTTTTTTTCTAAACACTTGGTAGTTTTACATTTATTTAAGTCTGTGATTTAAATTAATTTTTATATGATATTTGAGTTTTGGGTCAGGGTTTGTTTTTGTTTTTTGTTTGCCTATGAATGATATCTAATCACTCAAGCATCATTTGTTGAAAAGCCTATTCTTCCTCCTTGGAATTGCTTCTGTATCTTTGTGAAAAATCAATTGGACTTATTTCTCTGGTTTTATTTCTGGGTTCTCTAATCTGTTCCATTGATCTGTGTCTTTCTGCCACACAATGTTGACTATTGTAGCTATTTAATAAATCTTAAAATTGGGTAGATTGATTCTTCCCAATATATTATTCTTTTTCAAAGTAGTTTTAGTTATTCTAGTTCCTTTGCTTTTTCATATAAATTCTAGAAAAAAACTTGTCAATACCAGTAAAAAAAATCTCAGTAGGATTTTGATAGGAGTTGTGTTAAAGTTTCTTTTAAAACTAAACATACACTTAACGATGCTGTCCAGAAATCATACTTCAGGACATTTGTCCCAGCGAACTGGAAACTGATGCTCACAAAGAGTCTATATACACAAATACTGTAGCAATCTTATTTGCAATAGCTAAAAACTAGAAACAACCAAATGTCCTTCAAGAGAAATATTGTGGTATGTCCATGGGATGTTCCTTTAGGAGGAACATATTATTGATACATGCAACTTGGATGGCTCTCAAGAGCATTATGCTGAGTCTGAAGAGTCATTCCAAAAAATCATACAGTGTGCAATTCAATCTATGCAACATTTTCAAAATGACAGCATTAGACATGAAGAAGAGAGTGGTGGTGGTCAGGCTGAGGAATGGGTGTGGCAGGGATAGAGAGGTGAGGTCTTTTGATGATGAAATAGCTTTGTATCTTACTTGCTCGGATGATGGTTACACAGATCTACACGTGTGATAAAATAGCAAAGAACTATTGCACACATACCAATGACAGTGTCCTGGTTTCGAAGTACTTTTCATGTGTTACAGATGTCCTTGAGTTTATTTCAGTAAAAGCATCACTTGGATATCTTATTCTATTCATGGACATTTTAGAAAAAGATAGAAATTCATTTGGCAAATAGACTTAAAAATCTTCTATGAAAAGGGGAAAAATAATATAAGGGAAAAATCAATTTACACAGTTAAGATACTCTCCAAGCTGGAATTTTCAGGCTGCCTTTTTTCTTTTGCATTAATACATTGGCTTCTTGAAAGAAATAAAATGTGAATAACATGCTTGTATTTCTACTAAGACCATTTCAGTCATAAGTTAAATGTTATACTGTATCATTGTCCTGAATTTAGTTTTAAAATAAGTAGACAAGTGCTTTCCAGTTCTTCCATGGAGAAACTGAATGTAACACACTCCCTTTTTAAGCTTCAGCTTTTCTAAACTGCTGACCATGGGTCCAACCTACCTCCTTGTCTTTGCTTTGGTGAAATGTTAACCTGCTTAGCAAGGCGCCCATGCTCATCCTGAGCTACTCATTACTGTGTAAAGCTGAGAGTCTCAGTTTTTAAGGGGTTCTAAAAATGAAAATTTCCACAAATTAATATGTGTGCCTGAGTGTTTTTTTTCTTTCCATGAAGACTATATTCTCTAGCTTTTGGTAAGAAGCAGACTATTACCACAGTAATCAGGATAGGAGTGAAATTAACACTTGGTAAAACTTTCAAAATAAGAGTTTTCCAATGATAATTTTTACTTTTAAAAAAGGTAGCACTTTTATTTTATGATTACAGTAGGGCATGAACATAATTTGACTCTTTTGTCCCTTTCCCTTCGGCTTTAATATTTGGGGGTCTTTCTCTTGCTCTCTCAAAAATAAAAGCAATAGGTTCTATTTTTTTAATGCATACTAAATTCAGTCCTTTTATAGTTCTCATACTAAAAGGAATAGGAAATTTATTTTCAGATTTTTTATGTTGTGAAATATTTCAATTCTCATACAGTATTTATATTAATTTTTTTCCTTTTCAGGTTTCCTCCTGTTTCATAGTCAACCAGAACAATGTTCTACGCACATTTTGTCCTCAGTAAAAGAGGGCCGCTGGCCAAAATTTGGCTAGCGGCCCATTGGGATAAGAAGCTAACCAAAGCCCATGTGTTTGAGTGTAATTTAGAGAGCAGTGTGGAGAGCATCATCTCACCAAAGGTACGTTTGATGTTGGTGTTTTTACTCACTTTGCCAATTGTTTATTGGTATATAAAACAGAATTCCATAAATAACCTTAGAGGTAGGTATCTACATAAATTGGAGGCAAAGAGAATCCATAAATTATCCAGAATTCCAGTTTGATACCCTCTTCTCACACAGATATTTTTATTTGCCTGTTTCAAAGGGTACATAAGCATGAGGTAGACAGTACCTAGATATTTTCTATTTGGCTTTCTAGGTGTTTTTATATTAAAATATGTGTGTGAATGTTCCTCGTGTACGTTAGAAAATATTTGAAATAAGGACCCATTCATTAGAAAGGTGGCAGGGGCAGATCTATCTTACCCTCCTAACAAGTAGTCTCCATACCACTTGCTCCACATAAGCTTATAGGACCACTTGCTGTTCTTGAAGATACCAAGCATTTTCCTTGTTTCAGAACTTTTATACTTGCTGTGTCCTTCCCCTAAATATTTAATTTTCCTGTCTGTCTCCCACTAGAATGGAAGCCTCATCAATGTCCTTACGTTATCTGCTTTGTTTACTGCTCTGTTCTGGAGAAGCTTTTATTGACATTCTGTGAAACTGTTCTGAAGTGGTTTCCACCCTTGGATTTCACAAACAGTATAGCTTAAGAGTAATATGGGATTTTTGTGTTGCCGAGAAAGGATCTTTGAGACACATAAGATGCAATTCATCATTAACATTTCATTGAAGAATAGATATGTTGACTTCAAAAATGTACAAAGAATAATCTCAAAATAAGAGAAGTCCTTATATATTTTATATAAGTATTTTATAAACCTCTCATCTGTGTCCTAAGGGTCTTTTCCTGGACTTGGTTTTTATACATCTATGCACTAACTGTCCTGTTGTGAAGGCATTCCAAATCCCAGCTGTCTGGGCCAGTGTGGGGAGCTACTCTTCTTAGAATTGACAGTTTGGACCATGCTGGCTGAACGTGTTGAATAAATAAGAGTAGTTCTTTATTGCGGAAGGAGCCAGGTGTTCTCAGAGGATTAAAGTGTGGATGTTGCAGAGACTCGTTTGGAAAAGTTAAGTGGAAAAGTATATAGTTTTAGATGGGGAAGGTGAGAGTTTATATTTGGAGTTAGAATAAATCATAAGTTACTGTATGTGGGATTTTTGCTGGTTTTAGAGTTATAGCTAGTAGAATTTATTGGTTTTAAATACATTTCTGTCATTTTATTTTTAAGGCAATGCTTATTTCAAAAATATATTGAAATTAAAACTTTACAGAGGAAAATAAGTGATCGGTAGTCCTACCATCTAGAGAAACGTTCAGTATTTTGATGCCTGCGAGACTTTTCATTTATGCATGAATTTTACATATTATTTTTCTCCCTTTTTATGCATGTACACAAATACTGCATTAATTAATATACTTCATAGTAAGACTGCATTCAGGAAAAGCTCTGTTCCTAGCTTTATTGTCATTTTTAATGGTGGCATTGCAGTGTCATAGTCTCTTATCCCCAGCCCTTAAGTGCAAAAAATAAAAACAAATAGACTTAACCAAAATTGAATTAATATCATTTGTGTATTCATAAATTCACTGTAGAAATACTAATATGTGTGATTGTGGGAGGCTACTCTAGATGCTCCTGAGAATGTTTTAGCATACAGCATATGCACTACATTGCCTTTGTAATGTTCAGAAAGCTCTGAATTCCAAAACACGTTTGTCCCCTAGGATTTCAAATAAAGAATTATGGACTTGTAATTCATTGTTTTGATTGTGTAGGGTTTATTTTATGTCTATATATATATATATATATTCCATGTGGGTTTTTTTTTTAAATTTTTTTAATTTTAATTCCTCTGGTCGTACGCAGTACAGCCATTAAAAACGATGATAACATTACAGACAGAGCCTTTTCTAAACACAGTCTCATCACAGAGCAATATGATGCAGTTTGTGTGCACGTGCTGAAAAAAACGAAAAATGAGTACATGCATAATAACAGCCTGAAAGTTGTACCAAAATGCCATTAAAGATTTCTCTACGTGGTAGAGTTGTAGGTTGTCTAGGTTGTCTTTATTTTCCTCTTTTCAAAAATCCATTTAGTAAACATTGCTTGCTAAATCTTTTGTTCACATCTGTAAGTCTCTATTTAACAATGTTTAGGAATGTAGTTGCAGAGCCAGGTAATAAGCTTATATTTTAGATTTCTGATATGCATTAACAGTTTGTTCCGTGAGGTGATTGTACCAGTTTGCACTGCTAGTCAAATTGTATGGGAACATAATTTTTACTTTTTTTATAGGTATGCTTACTGAGACAGATTAATGGAAAAGGAGAAATTTAGCTCTTTTCTTGAAATTTGTATGAATAGGTAGTCTTTGACATCCATAGCAAATACTGAGAGTGATTGGGCTTAAAAGGGCAACAGTTCTTTCATTGTATGTTCAGAGTACTTTGTACCCGGTTAGCGACGCTACAAATAATCTGAGACAACTTGGTACATGAAGGTATGCACCAACAGCTGCAAAGCAAAGTGTGCGTACGGTTCAAGAATTATGTAGGTGGTTATAGAGTATGCTGTGAGAGACTGAGTAACTTACTCTAAGAACCATTTCTATGTGGGTTTTTATTTGTTTGATTTTGCTTTATCGTGATCAAAGATAAAGATATTGCCACAGGGGGAAGCAACCTGAAAATTTCTCATGTTTGCTCTTGGTATGCAGTTGGAGATGCTGGCTTAATTGTTTAGAACAAGTGTCAGACATACAGACACGTGGCTCAGTTGCAACTGCATGCCTTCTCTTTCCCTTCTCTGTGGTTGGAGCAGCCACTGGCAACCTCTGCAGAGCTTTCCTTGGGTATACAGACTGTGCTCTTTACTTACCTGTACCTTAACATGAGCTAACAGCCACACTCCAAACCACACTGATCCAGAAAGAAAGCCTTTAGCCAAACATTGCTTTTAAAGGCTGTTAATTCTGGATGACATAACAGCAAGCGAAGTTTTTCTCTCTCTTCCTTTCTTAGGTGAAGTTGCACTCAATATTAATTTTAAATTTCCTAAGACCACATTATAAAAGGTTCTCATTTGCTATTAGGCAATAAGTCCTGGATTTCATCACATTTATTATAACTTTAGACACCTAAGAATTTGTAGCAGTAAACTTTATAGTTTATGCTGTAAGTCATGTCAAGTGGCCGTAAATGCAGAGCCTGGGAGTCATCATAAATAGAATTCTAGGTACTGTAGAGCATGCACATACAACTTAAAAATAACATTGTCTTACAAGTAACGTAATTTTCTACTTAAAATTTAAGCAAATGTTTAATTATGTTCTTTGCTAACTTAGAATTTGCTAACTTTTTGATATGATTTGGAAGACAATCTGAGAGAGTTGGAGTTCATGTTGTCTTATTCCCTCAAAAAAATTTTCTTCATTTCGGCCAGAGGAATTTTGAATCCTTCTATCTACATTGGGAGTTTACTTCTCCCATTCTTTTCCCAACCACTGCATCTCATCCCACATAAACATTGACCAAGATCTATCCCGAGAAAAAAACAGGCTGAGAAGTGTATTTTCCCGTGGAAAAAAACATGGCTGCCATTCATTATCCTTTATCAGTAAGCTTTTCAGTCAGGTTCTAAAGTCCTCAGTGAAAATTGCTTACACAATAATGATGTCATCCAAGGATTCACCATTCTTAGTTTCTTGGCTACTTATACCTACACCCTCATTAGTGACTGCAAGCAGCTCAAAACCCCACCTACTCACATTGCAGGAGAGGGAGAAGGAGGAGAGGAACACTCTCTTTTTCTTTAAAAACATACCTAGGGACAGTTTCTCATTGCTTTAGAGAGAGAAACGTCAGTGTGAGAGAAATACTGATGGTCGCCTTCTTGTTCACACTCTGAGCAGGGATCAAACCCGCAGCCTGGACATGCACCCCAGGAATCAAACCTGCGGCCCCTCAGTTACGGGAACAACGATGCTCAAACCAACTGAGCCACACCAGCCAGGGCAGGGGCATTCTTCTATAATGGGAAAATCTTTCTTAGAAACTCTGACATGCAAGGTCTGTACAGAAGGTATCCAGCCACGTAACATAAAAAATAGAGACATTTATTGAATGAGATACAAGAAACATTGTGCATAGGACAATGACACCTCAGTCCCCTTCAAAGTAGGCACCTTGGGACCTCACACAGTTCTCCCAATCACCATCAGCTGCCCCTTGTATTTTCCTGAATCTCATTGACAGTCTGAAATCTCTTCCCTTTCCTAGGTGATTATAGTTTTGGGAAAAAAACACAAGTTGCAGGGTGCCAAATCTGGACTGCAGGGGTGCTGAGTTACCTGGGTGATTTGATGTTTCTCCAAAAAACTCTGCATGAGATGTAATGAATGAGCCAGCACATTGTTGTGATAAAGCTGCCAATCCCCAGTTGCCCATGGCTGTGGCCTTCTGAATCATCCATATAGTTTCCACAGAAGAATGCTCAAACTTAGTGGAAAAATTGATGCCGATTCATTGCTGTACCAGCTCGGTCATTTTAATTGCACCAGCCACACAGTACACATGCTCACTCAACAGCGTCTACTGCCCCCACTGACTGGTGCAGTGAAGTCATCATTGTTCATCCATGTGTATTCCAGTCCACTCTCCTTGGCTGCCAGGTTACATTGACTTTGTGCAAACCGTTCTCATTACATTAACAGTGGCTAGACCTTTTCTGAACAGACTTTGTACTCTACAATTATTTCTCTTTGGCCAAGCTGAGTTGCCCACTCAATAAACATTAGCAGAGATAACTGAAACAGTCATCCTTCAAGGCTAGGGACATTTGGTTCCCAAACAAAATGAGTGCAGTTTGCCAGCAAGGAGCAATGGCTTTGGATTGACAGCTAAAAGTTCCACATACTCCCTAGTGTGCTAAATCCATGGAACACCTTAGTGCCTGCTTTATAGCTACTGTCATGTCTGCATTAAATTCATGAATTACTGTCAGTCTGTCCTTTGGGGAATTTACAGGTAAAGGCAGTGAGAAATAAAATACAGGTGATTAAGGTGATTTTAAATAAATGATAAGATATATGAAGAGATAAAGTTAAAACTGCCTATAAATTGAACAGAGACAAACTTTGAAGTATAATTACCCATAAAATGAGAAGACGAACTTTATAAATTAGATTGATATTAATGTTTTATTCACAGGTGAAGATGGCACTCCGAACATCAGGACACCTCTTACTGGGAGTAGTTCGAATCTATCACAGAAAAGCCAAATATCTCCTTGCAGACTGTAATGAAGCATTCATTAAGATAAAGATGGCCTTTCGGCCAGGTATTACTGACTTTTTTAATTTTAATTTTGGAGTTTCTGGTGTTTGGTGTGAAAAACTGCTGAAAAATATTTTAGATCAACATGTCTTGTTTTTTTCTAACTACAATACAAAAGACTCTTCAAAGTAGGGTACAGCTGGGAGAGGCAGTGGTTCAGGGGAGGAAGCCCACTTCTCTCCCACCTGCCTAGTTACCCCCGTCACCCCCTCTTTGTTCTTTGGAGCTGCCTTTTTCTTTCAACCCCTTTGGCAGAAACTTATGTGGAGCTCAGTCAGCAGAGGTTGAACTGTTGAAAACCAGTTATTACATGATTTTTCAAAAATAAAGTATAGGAAAGAAAATCACAGGCTTTTAATTTTTCCCAAATTTAGTGTACAGTATGTCCTAAAGTCAAATTCTCACTTAAGTTGTTGAGAATTTTTATTCAATGTTCTCTGTAGGGGTTTTTTTGTTGTTTT
>VMDR010015249.1:0-22542 GCA_007922815.1 Macrotus californicus | reverse complement strand
AAATCTACTATTTCAAACTCTGTGTTCCTAGATGTAAGAATAAGTTGTTGATATGTTTCCTGTAGCTACTCTCCAAAATTATTTTGTAAACGTTTTATTTTCTGTCTTTATTATATCTGCTTTCAGGACATAAGAATGATTCTTGTATGTGGTACATCAATGTTTGTTTTATATTGTGAGGAATGGCAGTAACAGTGAGGTAACAAAGACGGAGCAGGTTTATACTGCCTCCCTGTCTAGATTTCTTCCTATGGCCTCCATTTAATCTGACTGATTCTTCCCACTTCTCAACCTACTGCTTTTTCACCAAATGGGCACATACAGTTTCATACTCTTATCCTTCCTAGTTAGACCTGTCTTAATGCAGTTAACACATCTATGTCCAGCTGCTTGACTAGACACCTGAAAATGTGATTTCAAGTTAAAAGATGTCCCCTAAAGACATTTCCAGAGGCAGGCAGTCATGTTGTGTTAGCTCAGTATTTCCTAACTGGCAACAGCAGGAGAGATGGTCTATGCAAAGCAGCCTCAGTCTTCCTCTAAGTCTGAAGAGTGTTGCCGTTTATGGAGCAGCTGTGTGAGAAGCTCTCTTCTAAATGCATTTACTATCTCATTTAATTTAATCTTTGCAAAAAGTCCTGTGAATTAAGAATCACTGTCTATTTTACAGATGAGGAAGCACAGGCTCAGAGAGATTAATTCACTTATAAAGGTCCTGTAGCTAGGGAATGTGAGTCAGAATTCCACCTCAGGATTTTGACTCTAAGTTGTATTCTCCTTCTTCTGTATTTCAGAAGTGACGAGTTGTCCCATGAAGAATCTAGTGAAGCTTGAGGCCTGTCTCTTCCCTTAATCTATTTCCTGATTATCTTATTGATTGGAATGTATCTTTCAGATTGATTATTTGTTTAGGAGGAAAGAATTTCAGGTTTTTCATAAAATTCAATACATTTCTCTATGTGGAATAACCTACATCCCATTTAACTGTAAGCTTGTTTTTCTGTCTTCAGAGGAAAGGTCCTTGTTATGTATAGCTATATTCCTGACAACTGGTATATATATGCTTGGCTCCAGTAAACATTTGTTTTAGTTATATACTTTCTTGTCTTCAGTCATAGAGGAACAAAGGTACTGAGAAGTTATTAAGGCACAAATTCAAGTAAAGGAAAACAAAATAAAGGACTAGGGCATACACACTGGGCAACCCGCTCCCACAAAGACTGGGGTAAACCTGGTGGAGTAAAGGGTGCCGTGTACCTGCCACCATACATCTTTTCCAAAATAGTTGCTTTTTCCCCTCAAGAAACATTTGTTAAGCGACTGAGTGAGTGAATGAGTGATTGAGTAAGTAAATGAACGCTGTGGCTGGGATGAAGTTTCTTTATTCAGATTTTCAGACCGCAGCTGTTAAACACCTGGCCATTGTAAAAACAGCTGTGCCTAGCATATGGTGTGTGCCAGAAGTGGATGTCCCAAGTCTTTGAAATAAAACATGAGTAACAGCCCAGAATTCTTCTTGTGATCAATGAAAGCACTGTAGACTCTTGACCAAGACTTGGCTACTTCACACGGAACAGACGACTTGTGCTAACTCCCCTCTCCGCTGACTTCTCCCCATCCCTCACCTGCAGTCCTCAATACCCCAGGACCTGTTTCTGCTCTGCAGAGCAAAAGGAAAGAAAAGGAATTAAAAACAGGAATTTAATGGTTTTTTTGTTTTTGGTTCCCTTTTTCCAGCATTCCTGCTTCTCAGTTGCCTGCTTTTTCAGCCTGCCTCAACCATTAGCCAGACCTACATCTTCAGAGTCATGAGTATTGAAACAGGTACAGTACTGCATTTATTTCTCCCCAATTGATCTTTTTTTTTCTTTTCAATAGCAAATGTACTCTGGTTCTTTTCAAGGAACAATACAAGATCTTTTTAGAGTTATAAGGGATTGATTATAGGTAGAAAGGATGTTAGAGATCATCTAACCCACTTGTTTTACAGAAATGCCCAAGGCTGCAGATGACCCAAGATAGTCAGTGATGTTATCATAAGTGTAAAATTCCTAGCACACTACTTGCAATATGACTAGTGCTCAAAAGCCCAGAACCCTCTTAATACATAGCCCAGAATAGCCAGTGACTATTTTCCTTAATTACATGTACGCACTGAACTGCACATTTTTATTGTAAAACATTTGTGGGCAGCTGGTTTTATTTTTAAAAAATTATTGGTGAGGCCAAGTAGGGAGCTCCCAGGGCCTATGCCTTCACAGAAACACCAAGAAAATAAAAAGAATAAAACTCTCAGAATCAGCTTTGCCAGAACTCTGGTAAGTAGCCAAAGATTTATAGCAACCAACAGAACACTGAATGAAGAAAAGTGACTTAACCAGCTGGAGAATTCTAGTCTTGTCCCACCTGCTTCCCCCGCTTAGCCGGGGGTCTTCTAGGTGACAGTTAATGTGCCTGGTGCCAGAAAGAGTGGAGTGGACCTTGTTCCCAAGGAATTGTGTTTGTCTGCTCTGATCTGTCTGGAAGGACAGACCAATACAATGGCCTGAAGGACTGACCGACATAATTGCCTTTGTTTCGCCTGACTCAGAACTCTTTCTGGGTGGAAAAACTGCTAAGTGAGGGCATTCTCTGAAAACATTGAAAGGCAAATGAACAAACTTAGGAATCTCTCTCTTGAATATTTAATATAGTCTAAATACTTATATATCTATACATGTAAATATATGTATATAAATTATATATATTTAGGCTATATACAGATATAAAATATATAAATATAATTTACATATATATTTATACCATATTTACATATATATGAATGTACATATATTTAGGCCACGAACTGCCAGCTGCTTTACAGGATGGGTGAAGGAATCTCATCTTTCGCCAGCAGCACTTGAGGGTTCCTGTATCTCCATCTTCCCACTAACACTTCACATGACTAGACTTTTTACCAGTTTGATAGATTTAAAGTCTTGTCTCACAGTTTTAATTTGTATTTATCTAGTTAGTAATGATTTTTGTACATCTCTGTGCACTTACTGGATTTTTCCATGTTTCTATTGGGTTTCCTCATTGTTGACTTGGAGACCTTTCTCATATATTCTAGATGGTAAGCATCTCATCAGTATTGGACAGTATAAATGAGATCTCCAAATTTGCTATATGCATGTTAACTTTGTTCACAAGGTTCTTCAGTGAAAATAAATCCTTAATTTTGATAAAGTCCAACTTTATCCAGTCCCTGACTCAGGAGTCTTCATTATTTTTTGTCATTTCTTCAACTTAAGGTTTGTGCTCTCAGATGGTCCTTTCCAACCTTCTGTTTTATTCAAATTACTTAAGTTGAAGAGCCATAAGCTTGCATTATATGGATTTAAATGTATCAGCCCATGCATGGATTTCAGAAAAAGGAGCATTCTACCAATTAATACTGATGTTTTAGAATAGCTCTTCAAGGTTCTGCAAAGCTCATTGAGGAAACTGGTGACTGAAGTGGGCAGTGTGCGGTCGTCAGGGGTAGGCCTGGGTAATCCTCCCAGATGTTTTCTAATAACATAATAGATACACCTATAATTAGAAACTGACTTATCTCTTTATTATCTGTACTCTTGAATCCTTGACCAATCCATTTTAAATGGGAAGGCCGTAGGGATGGAATCTAAGAGTTATTCTTCACTCTCCCTAACTGTATGATTGACCTAGGTTTTAGTTTGATTGAATGAGGAGTCTTTGTTGATCTTTTCAAACCATAAAGAGGCATCTGCAGGACCCCTGAAACATTTGACTAATTCATAAAGGTCAGAAAGTCCTGGAGAATATGCCTCTAAAACTAATCTGAACTGTGTAAATTATTGTTTGCTTTTTCATGGTTCAGGGAAGTCCTTTGTCATATTAGGCAGATGGAGACCAATACATAAGAAGACTTGTTGAGGAGGGACAACTGAGGCCCTTTAACTTTCCTTCTCTCAGGTCCAAGTACCAGAGAAGGAGGCCCACGGTCTTGAGTAACTATAGAAAACTCTGGGGAGTCAGCAAGAAGGGAAAGGTTTGCGGAAGGGTGGGGAGAGACAAGGAGGGTCAGGACATGGTAGAAGGGGAGACAGGAAGGACATGCAGACAGATGGAAGGAGGAGAGGAAAAGGAGGCAGGTATGAATGTCTTTGAGGCTGGGATAGATGAGGGAGTGATTGTTGAGGAGGACAAGTGGGTCCTCAAGGGATTAAATAGCGAAAGGTAAAGCAGATTGAGATTGTTGAATGACATGATAACAGTAAGACTGAGAAAGCCACTTTTTAGTTTCTTCATATCAAGAGAAATAAGTAGATCATCATTAAAAGGGGGTTTTGGATACTTAGGATGCAAGGGCCTCCCATAAATGAACCTACCTGAGGAGAGCCCGGGAACCCCAGAAAGAAGACACAGCAAGTAGCTCCAGACTACCCTTTGTAACATTTTGACATTTTTGGACACATTAGAATGTGTTGGTGCCATAGTGATGGAACATATAGTCAGGAGGAGAGGAGCCTGGTGGAGTGAGAATTCCTTGTGGAATTAGGCTGGTATCAAATAAAGAAGAGACCTCACAAAAGATCTAGGAGTGTTCCCACTTAACAAGAAAAAGCCAGGAAGAATTCCATTCAACAGAAAGAGCCAGGGATTGAATCCTCACTTCAAAAACAAAAACAAACGAACCCCAAACCAAAATGAAGCAAAAAACACAAAAACCCAAGATGACTTTCATTCAGGAAAATTCTCAAACAGAGAAGAGCCAGGAAGAATTTCTCTCTAGGATTAAATCCCTACTCAAAAAGTGCTGAGATGTTTCTAAGGAAAAGTATAGCAGTTCCTCAAAAAATTAAAAATAGAATTACCATATAACCCAGCAATTCCACTTCTGGGCATATATCCAAAAGAACTGAGAGCAGAGTTTCAAAGAGATATTTGTACGTATATATTCATAGCAGCATTATTTATAATAGCCAAAAATGTGGAAGAAACCCACATGTTTATTGACAGATGAATGGATAAACAAAATGTGGTATACACATACAATGGAATATTAATAGCCTTAAAAAATTCTGACACATGCTACAACATGGATGAACCTTGAAGACATTGTGCTGAGGAAACTAAGGCAAACAACAAATACCATATGTCTCCACTTATATGAGGAATCTGGAGTGGTCAAATTCATAGGAGCATACAGTAGAATGGTAGTTGCCAGAGGCTGGGGCTGGGGGGAGAGGGTGTGGGGAGCTATTGTTTAATTGGTATGACTTTCAGTTTTTCAATAGGAAAAAGTTCTCAAGAGTGGTTGCACCACAATGTGAATATACTTAATACTTAAATTGGTGAAGTATATTAACCTATACTTAAAATGGTTAAATGGTAAATTTTATGTTACATACATTTTACCACAATTAAATTTCTTTTCAAATTCCTAAAAAGAGCCAAGATGACTCTTGTCCAGGAAGATTCTTGATCAAACAGAAGAGAATCAGGAAGAGCCCCATTTAATAGAATCAAAGTAATTCATTATTGTGTTACAAGAGACAAATGTCTGAATGACCGAATTGGAACTGTGACTTACCACTGTGTTATTGGGCTGCATTTTTTCTTTTGAAAATTCATACGTTGAAGTTCTAACTCTCTGTATCTCAAAACGTGATGAGATGGAGGTAAGGCCTTAAAAGAGGTAATTAAGGTGAAATAAAGTCACATACGCATGCCCTAATCCATTAAGACTGACATCCTTATAAAAGAAGAGACTAAGACACCTACACAACCGAAGGACAACCATTTCAGAGAACAGTGAGGAGGCAACCATCTCGTAGGCCTAGGATAGCAGTCTCAGAAGAAACCAACCTGTGGACACTTCGATCTTGAACTTCCCAGCTTCCACTGAGAAAATAAATTTCTGTTGTTTAAGCACCCAGTTTGTGTTACTTCATTATGGCAGCCCTCACCGACTGAGGATCTCAGTATCCTCAATAATACACTGTGAATCTCAAGTTCCCCAGCCTAGAGGGAAACAAATGATTTGAGGATCTAGAACGAATACCTGGTAAGAGTAAGTCTTCAAAATCTCACTCATAGTTTTATACTTTTTTTTTTTTTACTTATTGATCCATCTTCTCATTTGACATTGCATTTCCACCCCCCTTTTCACTATAATTTCTTACTTCACTAAGAGAGGTATCAGTTTCCAACTGAATAATCCACAATGAATGCCCGGGAAGAATGATGTGAATTAGTAGCTGCCTCTTCTATACTTGCCATAACTTGGTAACCTTTTGGTTTTGAGGGGTGGGAGGGATGACTGTGCTCCCTGAAGAACTTGCAGACTGGTATGTAACCATTTTCTGCAGTCTGGCTTTACATGTAGCTTTGCAGTCTGGATTTGTATGTAGTTGTTATTGTTCACTGCTTTAAGACCACCATGTCTACTTGTCACTGTACAAACAATTCTGAGGGCTAATATAAATTTTATTAATATAAAAATAGGAGTACTGTGAGAACTCAGTCACTGGAGAAATAAAACCAAACTGACAAAATACATTGTCTGTCAAATGTAAACCAAACTGTCAGGCAGTTATTTTATCTTTTACAGCAAAAGTGTCTTGCTGCCAAGTTTGTGCAGCAAAAATACTTGCAGCAAAGCTGTTTAAGGTGAAATTGCCTAGAACCCCAGCTAACAACCCCTCTGTGGGTGACCCCTACCACTATTCTGTTTGACAGCTGTTTGACGAGAGATGCCTGCAGAGTCCCATCATCACTCTGCTCTGTCCTCTGCTCTCTCATTTTCTTCCTTTCTCATTCCACCCGTATTTCACAATGGCCTCTGCCCTTCCATCTTGGCTTCTGTGCCCACGACCAGCCTTAATCTGACTTCTAGCAGCCCCTCTGACCCTGGCCCCATAGTCACACTCCCGTCAATGGCCTTATGTCCTCTGCTCCAAAGGTGCCTCTGCCATGCGGCGCTGTTCACTTTTCAATCCCGTTACCCCCTCCACCAGTGTCCATCTTTGCCACAGAGTCCTCTCTGTCGTTAGACCCTGACTCCCTCCCTTTCTCTCTTTCCTTTTTCTTAAATCTGGGCTTCTCTCTGACACCTGAGCATTTGTTGCCTCTGGACCTGACAATGCCTTCACTTTCCTTGCTTTTATCCTTAACTCTGGGAACTACTCTTACAGCAGAGGTGGGGGTTCTTTTGTTTTTTGTTTTTTTGCCAGATTCTACATTTGTCATAGACCTTCATTTACCTTCACAGCCTTCCTTTTCCCCTCTCTCATGAAAGCACACTCAGATTCTTGGCCCCTTCCCTCCTGAGACCTCACTTTGTAAACTGCCTCTTCTCACCTGCTGGAACCCTCTCTCAGAACATAGACATCTAACCAATCATGGTCCAACCCATGAATCCCAGTGATTCGTTGGTCTTTTCTTCCCCAGCCACTGACCCTTTCTACACCATCACCAGGAGCCTGTACTTTCGCTGTGGCTCAATCTGAGTGAATGCTCCCTGTCCCATGGGGGTCAGCTCCACCAACCCTGCTGACTGGCCTCTTCTCTCTCAACCGTCTCAGGCATTGAGGGTTCAAACCTGCCCTTTTCAGTCCCACAAAGAAGGGAAGCATTCCTCTGAGCTCAGTTTTTATGTCTGGAAGAAGTTGGTGGAGATGGCTTTAGATATTCTATCACAATCAAAGCATCTGGGGAAAAGACTACCTTGTTTCTCAGCCACAATCATAGGGATCCTAAGTTGATTAGCTGGAAAACCCAAGGAAGAAGGGGAAGGAGGAGGAGGAGAAGAAGAAGAGAAAGCAGAAGGAACAGAGGAAGAAGAAGTAGTTCTGAGTATATATGATGAGGTCTGTACGGAAAAAGTCCAGCCATTGTTAATATAATGAGAATGGTTTGTGCGACATTAATGTAACCTGGCAGCCAGGGAGAGTGGACTGGAACGCACATGTGTGAACAATGATGACTCCACTGTACTAGTCAGTGGGGGCAGTGGACACTGTTGAGTGAGCATGTGTACTGTGTGGCCATTGCATTCAAAATGACTGAGCGAGTAGAGCAACAAATCTGCATCAAATTTTGCATTAGTCTTGAACATTCCTCTGTAGAAACTATTTGGATGATTCAGAAGGGAATAGCTATGGGCCACTGGTGATTGTCAGCTTCATCACGATGACACACCCGCTCATGTGTCACATCTCCTGCAAACTTTTTTAGGGAAAATTCAAATCACCCAGATGACTCAGTCTCCCTACAACCCAGATTTGGTGTCTGAGACTTCCGGCTTTTCCCAAAACTAAAATCACCTTTGTAAGGGAAGGAATTTCAGATTGTTAATGAGAGTCAGGAAAATATGATGGGGCAACTGGGAGAACTGTGTGAGGTCCCAAGGTGCCTACTTTGAAGGGGACTGAGGCATCACTGTCATATATACAATGTGTCTTGTATCTTGTATCTTCTTCAGTAAATGTCTCTATTTTCCATAGTACATGGCTAGATACCTTCTAGACAGACCTTGTACAGAGTGAAGAAACTAAGGACTGCTCCTCAACTCAAAGATTGTGGGCTTACCTACATCTAGGACAGAGATGTCTCCACATTGAATTTTTCTTTAGGGAAGAAAATGTCAACAAGAAAATTAGGAATTTCAGGAGCTAAAGAGACCCAGGAAATAGCTCTGGCTGGTGTGGCTCAGTGGATTGAGTGCCAGCCTGCAAACCAGAGTTGATTCCCAGTCTAGGGCACATGCCTGGGTTGCGGGCCAAGTCCTCAGTAGGGTGTGTGCAAGAGGCAACCGCACATTGATGTTTCTCTCCCTCTTTCTCCCTCCCCTCCCCTCTCTAAAAATAAATAAATAAATTTTAAAATCTTTAAAAAAGAGACCCAGGAAATTGTGAAGTCCAAATAGCCCCTAACTTCTTAAAAACTCTCAGGAGACTTTGTAAAAACTAATGACCTGGGAAATAATTGTATGGTAGATAGGTATCTATGCAGTCCAAGGGCTTCAGTAAGCAAGGAATTCCCTGCACCACTAAGCAAATTGATTGCCCAAGATCTACATTTAGGATAGCCATGCTTTAAAGAGTAGCTTCCTGGTAACATTGGACATGGAGCCGGAGAACCAGGCCAGGCCGAAGCAGCCCAGGCCTGTTTGCACTGCCTCTAGTTTCAGACAGTTTGACTTCTGGGTGTCTGAGTGTCATCTCAGAGTGGTGTCAGTAGAGGGGCCATTAGAGACTCAGCAGCTTCCCGGGTGCTTGGCATTGACAGAGGCCAGAGAGAGCAATCTGTGCTTGTCAGAGCATACTCAACTTTAGGCTGCAAGAACGAGCCAGAAAAAGAACACAATCCTGATGGCGGAGGAGGGCTTGTCAGGGGCAGAAACAATTGAAGGATTCCCCAAGTCAGAAGGAAGAAGCAACCTGCCCAAGCCATATCCCACCAGTTCTGCCATAGGACAGACAGGGTCCTTCCAAGGAAAATGGGAAAATAACAAGCTATTTTCAGTGATTTTGGTTCCATAAAAAAAGGCAAGGGGCAAGAAGGCCTACTGCAAAAAACCTAGTCAGTACCAGCTGCTATGCAGAGCCCAAGTTCAGATGAAAGCAGAGCTGACATGATGGGCTTTCAAGATCCTGAAGCTCAAGAGGCACATGCAAAGTCTTGGGGGGGTGACGATAACCCTGGGAGTCATCCTGTTTCAATGATCAAACGAAGGGATAAAATGTAAGTTTCCTGGAAACACACACAAAATCCAAGTTTTTAACATAGTTGAGCTGGATCTGATTTTGGGAGTGCACGGCCCTTTGTTATAACAGTTGTGAGTGCAGAAAGCCAGGTCAGAGAGCAAGGTGATACCCTTGCTTAGCCCTTCAGTGTCAACTAGACATGTCCTCATAGTGTCCACAGTCCTTGAAGGGTGTGGTTCCCTGGGTAGTCCTACATAGCCTTTACCCCAGACTTTTCAAACTTCTTAAGCAGAAACTCAGGGAAGCTAAATATCAAGCCCAAGGTTGCCCGGCTGGTGAAGCCTGATGCCTTGAGAGTATATGGTTTACCTTTCAACTCCATCCTCAGTTGAGAATATGTGCTGAATGTCAAGGTAGAAAATTTTGTTATTTGGAGTTCCCAGGAGAAGCCAAATCTTTGTTTTGGGGAAAACAAAATCTGGAGTCATAGCAGTAGAAACTTATTCCAATTTACCTGTTTTAACATGACAATAGAAATATTCATTTTTACTATGCATCAATTATACAGCTTAAAAAATAAAAGATTTCACACATCTAGTTAGAAGCACTTCTTTAATGTAGGTCTTAGAAAAATCAGAATAAATGCAGTAATTTATACAGCTGGACACTTCTGCCCTCTGCTGGCTAGAATTGAAACTATCAGACTATCTCAGTTTATTGTACTAACATAGTAATTCTTGATAACTGTCAACTTCTCTAAGAGAAGATAGCCAGTTCTTCCTCTGTGTTGACCAGGAAATTTATTAGTTTATTTCCTTCAAGAGGCATACACAGAGACAGAAAGAGAGAGAAAAAGAGAAGCACAGAGGCAGAAAGAGAAATATCGAATTGATAGATACAGAGTAAGTGGCACTTCTGCCTTCCTCTCCCTGTCTCCACCTTATTGCATTGTAATAGACTGCTCAAGTACTGATTTGTTTCATTATATTGTAATAAGACAGAAACAATGCTTTTTTGATTCAAAATATAATCAACCTAAAATAGTACCTGGTACATAAGAAGGTGCTCAGTTAATATATATTGAATAAATGAGTGGCAGCCAGAGAGAAAACTGGAGAGAGATTAAGAGAAAGGAGGAAAAGAGATAAGACCTATTATTTCAAGGACTCTTCCCACTTATCTTTGAGGGAAAGGTTTATCTCAGAAATACTAATATCACACTTAGTATGTTCTGGGCACAGGAAATAGAAACCCAATTAAGTTGGCACACATACACATTCGAAAAATATTCTTATGTGGTCCCTATAATAACCCTATAAAATAAACACTATTCATTTTGCAGATGAGGATACTCGCAGGGGAAGAGGTTAAGGTAAATTTCCCAAGCTAAATAGTTACTAAGTGATGTGGCTGGGATTTGAACCCAGGAAGTTTGCTCCACAGCCCACTTTCAACCAGCAGCATGCTGCCTCTCTAAAAGATGTGACGAAGAGGAGAGAGTGAGACAGAGAAGAAAAATAGCTTCAGGAGTATTGTACCATTCTTTCCACGTAACTCACCTGTTGGCGGCAACATATTTATATCAGAGATGACATCACTATAGAGAGAATCAAATTCATCAGTGCTTCTCACACTTGATCACAAAAAGGGAGTTAATCACATAGGTGGGTAAAGCATCCACGGACTGGACGCTTAGAGGACCCACAACTGTCTAATGGGAGAAATTTCTTAATGGTTTTTCATTATAACTTAAAAACGTATTAAATCTTTTCTCTGTTAACAATGGATAGATCATCCAGACAGAAAATCAATAGGGAAACACTGGGCTGAAACCACACGTTAGATCAGAAGGCCCTGACAGACATTTACTGTGCATTTCCATCCACAGCAGCAGAACACACATTCTTCTCGTGTGCACAGGAAATACTCTCCAGGATAGAGCTTAGGCCACGAAAGAGGTCTTAATAAATCTAAGTGAAATCATATCGAGTATCTTTTCTGACTACAGTGATACAAAACTAGAAATTTATTATAAGTGGAAAACTGAAAAATTCACAAATATGTGGAGATTAAACAATATGCTTCTGAACAGCCAATGGTCAAAAAAGAAATAAAAAGAAAAATCACAAATATCTTGAGACAAATGAAAATGGAAACACGGCACACCAAACTTTATGGGATGCAGCAAAAGCAGTCCTGAGAGGGAAGTTCATGTGACAAATGCCTTTGTTAGACAAAAACAATCCCCATCAACAGCCTGAGCTTACATCTCAGGGAACAACTGAAACAATAAACTAAGCCCAAAGTGAATACAAGGAAGGAAATGAAATCAGAGTAGAAATAAATGAAACCAAGAATAAAAAGTTTGTGTACAATTAGTATTATTTCTTCCTTAAGTGTGTGACAAATAGAATTCAGCAGTGAAACTTCGCCCTGGTCTTAGCACCAGGTCTTAAAAGTCTCCACCCCCTGAGAGCCAAGTGGAGGAAGAAGTGAGTGCTCAGGCTGAAGCACGGAAGAGAGATGCGGCAGAGGTCCAAGTACGCTGCTAGCTCGTGGGAGCCACAGGAGAGGACATAAGGGAAGCCAGAGGCCAGGGACACTGGTACAAGGTGTGGACTGCATGCCTTCCATCTAGAACTTCTTGATGAACCTAGAACATACATGCCACCTGATTAATCCGACCACCTTTGAGAGACCCACCTACTCCTACAAAGACAGTCCCTCCCTGGTCCTTTGCCCTGCACCTGTGACATTCTAGACTGGATCTGTTCCCAGTTGTGGCTGAATGTAATGTGTATAATAAATAACCTTCTGTCTTCGCTGAAGAAAAAACAGTGAAATTTCTTCAAAGCTCGTTTTTTTTAGGGGGGAGTTTTTAAAAAAAATTAGGTATTACATACTGTAAAATTAACAATATGTTGGTATGCAGTACTATAAATTCAATAAAACAATGAATTATTTATGCTTTCATTTCTTTCAGGTAAATAAATACCTAGAAGTGGGATTACTGGGTAGTATGGTTAATACAAGTTTAACTTAAAAAAAACCTGCCAAACTCTTTGCTGAAGTGGCTATACTATTTTGCACTAGTAATATATGAAAGTTCCAGTTGCTCCACATCTTCACTAAACGTGGCTTTTTTTTTTCTTTTTAATTTTAGCCATTCCGGTAGGTGTATAGTGGTATTACTTTGTGGTTTTAATTTGTATTTTTATATGACAAGGTGTTGAACATGTTTTCATCTGTTTATGTTCCATCCATATATCTTATTTGGTGAAATGCCTGTTGAAATCTCTTTCCTATTTTTATTTTTTATTTATTTTTGACTTAAAATTTTTTTTCTTGTATTTTTCCTATTACCATTTAGCCCTCTTATACCTCCCTACCCCCCCAATCACCACACTCTTGTCCATGTCCATGAGTCCTTTTTTCTTTTTGCTCAATCCCTCCACCCCCAATCTCCCCCACCCCTCATAGCATTATCCTGCTCTCCGTCTATGAATTTGTCTCTATTTTGCTTGTTAGTTCAATTTGTTCATCAGATTCCACATATGAGTGACATCATATGGTATTTTCCTTTCTGACTGGCTTATTTCACTTAGCATAATATTCTCCATGTCCATCCATGCTGTTGCAAAGGGTAACATTTTCTTCTTTTTTATGGTAGAGTAGTATTCCATGGTGTAAATGTCCCATAGTTGTTTTATCCACTCATCTATTGATAGACACTTGGGTTGCTTCCATATCTTGGCAATTGTAAATAATGCTGCTTATGTTATTTGGAATTAGTGCTTTGGGTTTCTTTGGATATATTGCCAGAAGTGGGATACCCTGGTCAAAAGGCAGATCCACTTTTAATATTTTGAAGTATCTCCATCCTGCTTTCCACAGTGGCTGCACCAAGTCTGCTTTTCTACCAACAGTATAAAAGGCTTCCCCTTTCTCCACATCCTCACTAGCACTTGATGTTTGCTGATTTATTGAGGATAGCCACTCTGACAGGTGTGAGATGGTATCTCATTGTGGTTTTAATTTGGAGTTCTATGATGATCAGTGACATTGAGCATCTTTTCATGTATCTATTGGGCATCTGTGTGTCTCTTTGGGAGAAATGTCTATTCAGGTCCTTTGCCCATTTTTTCATTGGATTGTTTGTTTGGTTTGCTGTGTTTGTTGAGTTTTATAAGTTCTTTATACATTTAGGATATTGACCCCTTATGAGATGTATTGACGCATATGTTCTTCCATTCTGTGGGTTGTCTTTTTATTTTGTTGATGGTTTCCTTTGCAAAAACATTTTAGTTTGATGTAGTCCCATTTGTTTATTTTTTCTTTTGTTGTCCTTGCCTTGGGAGGTATATCGGATAAAATATTGCCATGAGCAGTGTCTGAGATTTTACTGCCTATATTTTCTTCTAGGATTTTTATGGTTTTGGGTCTAATATTTAAGTCTTTATTTTAAAATTATATTTGTGTGTGGTATAAGGAGGTGATCTCATTTTATTTTTCTGTACATATCTGTCCAATTTTCCCAACACCACTTATTGAATAAACTATCGTTAGCTCATTGTATGTGCTTGCTTCCTCTGTTGAATATTAACTGGTGATAAAGTTGTGGGTTTACTTTTGAGTTCTCTATTCTGTTCCATTGATCTATGTGTCTGTTTTTATGCCAGTACCATGCTGTTTTGATTAATTGCTTCAAAAGTATTAAATACCTAGGAAATAATCTAACCAAGGATAAAAAAGACCTGTATTCAGAAAATTATAAGACTGAAGAATCAAAGAAGATACAAATAAGTGGAAGCACATACCATGTTCATGAATAGAAAGAATCAATGTCATTAAAATGTCCATACTACCCCAAGCAATCTATAGTTTCAACGGAATTCCTATTAAGATTCCATTGACATATTTCACAGAACTAGAATATTTCAGAAATTTATATGGAACCACAGAAGGCCCTGCATAGAAACAGTGATTCTGAGAAAGAACAAAGTTGGAGAAAACACGCTACCTAATAACAAACTATACTATAAGGCCGTCACTTTAAAGGACCAAGATGTTTCCTTATTGTTAAATATTGAGAGTTCTCTTTATATTTTTGGGTACAAGTCCTTTACCAGATATATCAGTTGCAAAGATTTTTCTCCCAGTCTGTCACTTGTCTTTTAATACTTTCACAGTTTTTTGTTTTTGCAAAAAGGTCTTGCAATTTTCATTAAGTCTAAAGTGATAAATTTTTGTACCATGTTTTTGGTGTCATAACTATGATTATTTTTGCCTAACCCATAACCTCAAAGATTTTCTCCTGGTTTTTTTTTTTTTTTTGCTAGAAATTTATACAGTCTTATCGGTATTACTTCTTTTGTAAGTGTTGGGTAAAACTTACCAGTGGAGCTATTTGGACCTGAGGTCTTCTCTGTTGGAAGACTTGCTACTAATTCAATTCTTCAGGTACCTATAGAACTGTTCAAGTTATCTATTTCGTCTTGAGTGAGGCTTTTTAGTTTTCCTTGCTCAGGTATTTGTTCTTTTCATTGAACTTGTCAAGTTTAAAGTTGCTTGTAGTATTCCTTTATTCTTGTAATATCTGCATATTTGTAGTGATGTCTCCTCTCAATTCTATATTGGTCATTATTGTCTTCTCTTTTTCTTCATCACTGTGGTTAGAGGTTTATAAATTTTATTGATCTTTTCAAAGAATCAGCTTTGGTTTTACTTTCTCAATTGTTTTCATTTTTTATTTTGGTAGTCTCTGCTGTTATTATTTGTTTCCTTCTGCTTCCTTTGAGTTCTTTCTAAAAATTTTTTATTTTATTTTTTTGTTTTTTAATTCTCATCCAACGATATGTTTATTGATTTTGAAAGAGAGGAACGGAGGGAGGGAAGGAGAGAGGAGGAGGAGAGAGATAAAGAGACAGAGAGAGAGGGAGAGAAACATTGATGTGAAATAATTGATCGGTTGTTTCCCATACACACTCTGACCAGGGATTGCACCAGCAACCCTTTGGTGCACCAGAAGATGCTCCAACCAACTGAGTTACCCACCCAGGGCAACTCTATTTTATAAAATAGACTTTTAAAGTAGAATCTTAGATGACTTGACACTGCTCTTCTTTTATAAGCCTTAATGTTATAAACTTCCCCTAAGCCCTGCTTCAGGTATATCACCCATATTTTGGTATGTTGTGCTTTTTCATTTCCTTTCAATTTAATATATTTTCTAATTTCTTTTTTTAATGGTCCTGTTTCTGTTGTTTATTTTGTTTTATAGAATCAATTGTTGATAGATATGTATTTATTGCCATTGTATTAATATTTTTGATCTTCTTAAAGACCCTTTAACATTTCATATAATACTGGTTTGATGATGATGAATTCCTTTAGCTTTCTATTGTCTGGGAAGCTCTTTATCTGTCCTTCAATTCTAAATGATAGTTTTGCTGGGCACTCTTGGTTGTAGGTCCTTGGTTTTCATCACTTTGTTTGTTGCCAATCCGTTCTAGCCTGCAAAGTTTCTTTTGAGAAATCAGCTGACAGTCTTATGGGAGCTCCCTTGTAACTAACTGCTTTTCTCTTGCTGCTTTTAAGATTCTCTCTTTAGCTTTAACCTTTGGCACTTTAATTAAGATGTGTCTTGGTGTGGGCCTCTTTGAGTTCATCTTGTTTGGGACTCTGTGCCTCCTGGATTTGTGTGTCTGTATCCTTCACCAAGTGAGGGAAGTTTTCTGTCATCATTTTTTCAAATAGGTTTCCAATTTCTTGCTCTCTCTCTTCCGACATCCCCACAATATGGATATTAGTACACTTGAAGTTGTCCCAGAGGCTCCTTACGTTATCCTCATTTAAAAAAAATGTTTTTCTTCTTCTTGCTCTTCTGATTAGTTGTTTTTGCTTCCTTATATTTCGAATCAGTGATTTGGTTCTCGGTTTCTTCTAATCTACTCTTGATACCCTGTAAATTGTTCTTTATTTCCATTAATGTAGCCTTTGTTTCTGACTGGATTTTTTTTTATGCTGTTGAGGACCTCACTAAATTCCTTGAGCATCCATATAACCTGTGTTTTGAACTTTGCACCTGGTAGATTGCTTGTCTCTGTTTTGTTTAGTTCTTTTTCTGGAGTTTTGTTCTGTTCTTTTATTTGGGCCATATTTATTTGTCTCCTCATTTTGGCAGCCTCCCTATGTTTGTTCCTATGTATTAGGTAGAGCTGCTACATCTCCCAGGCTTGGTAGAGTGGCCTATGTAGTAGATATCCTAAAGGGTCCAGTGGCACAGCCCCCCAGTTTACTCAAGCTGGGTACTGAAAGTGTGCACCCATGTGGGCTGTACATCCTCCTCTTGTAGTTGAGCCTTGATTGTTGTTGGCACATTCAAGGTCAACCACTGACTGTGCTCTGATTAGGGTCACTCAGCATAGGCTACAAAGCAGTCTGCAGATGGCTGCTACTTGTGTTGGGCTTAGAGGTGCCCAAGTGAGGCCAAACTCTAGACCAAGGCTGGCTGCTGGTAGTGCTGGGCCTGACTCAACTTAGCAAGAGGTATGGGGCTGAAGCCAGATGCTGCTTTTGTTTGAAAAAATTTAGGAAAATCTGAAGCATGGGCCAAGACAAGCCATTTGTGTTAAAAAGCACTGGAAACAGCTTGGGTGGGCTCAAAAGTTAACGGGGAGGACGGTCCTCAGGGAATCACCAGGGTGGGACAAAGAGTGTGAGCCAGGTTGATGGAGTCTCAGATATGGTGCTGCCTGCCAGCTCTGTGGCTCTGTGCAGGGAGGGCTCAGAAAACAAACAATGGCCTCTGCAACTCTTCTAACTGGTAGAAAACTGCCCCCCAGCTCTTGCCCTGATGCTGGATGATTCAGTTCCTCCCTGTAAGTCTATGATGCCTTTCAATCTGCTGCTCCCATGCTGGGACTCAGAGGGAATGAGTCCAAGGAAGTCTATGCATAAGCCCTTTAAGAGGAACTGCCTGAGACTCCAGCAGTTTGTCTTCCACAGCCTCAATCCCCGCTGGTTTTTTACATCCAGAACTTATGGGGACTTATCATTCTGGCACTGGAACCCAGGGCTGGGGAGCCTAGTGTGGGGCTGGGACCCCTTGCTCCCGAAATATCCCTCCTGATTTTTATCTGCTACTAATGGAAGTGGTACCACCCTGCTCTGTGTCTCTACCCTTCCTACCAGTCTCAATGTAGTTTCTTCTTTAATTCTGTAGTGTAGGTCTTCCATTCAGCTCAATTTCTGATCTTTCTGAATGATGGTTGTTCTATAGTTTAGTTGTAATTATTTTTTAATTAAAAAAAACTTTTTTAGATGGTGGGGGGGGGGGAGAGGGAGAAAGAGAGGGAGAGATGCATGAGAGAAATACCAATCCATTGCCTCTCACCTGCTCCCAACTGGGGACCTGGCCTCCAACCCTGGCATGTGTCCTGACTGGGAATTGAACTGGTGACATTTTAGATTGCAGGGTGGCAGTCAAACTACTGAGCCACATCAGCCAAGGATAGGTGTAATTTTGATGTAGTTGTGTATGGAGGTGAGTCACACTTACCTATCCCTTGTCTATTTTCTAATTTCCTTTGTTACTGCCTCTTGGGCCCTAAGGTTATGTAGAAGCATGTTATAAAATTTCTAAAATTTTTAAGTATTTTAAAGATTTTTTAAATTGATTTCTAGTTTAATTCTATTATGTTCAGAAAACATACCTGGTATGATTTAAATTTCAGAAAGTCCCTTAAGGTTGTTTTAGGGACCAATATATGGATTACCTTGGTGAATATTCATTCTATGTGTACTTGAAAAGAATGTATATTTGACTGTTAGGTGGAATATTCCAGAACTACGAATTAAGTTGGTTGATAGTGTTACACACATCTATATTCCTCTTGACTTTCAGTGTACTTGTTCTATCAGTTCCAAGAGAGGCACTATATCCCTAATTATAGATTTGTGCACTTTTGATATAACTATAGTTACCCTAGTTTTCTTTCAAATAGTTACTTGCACAGCATATTTTTTCCTTTACATTTCACCTATTTTTTAAAAATATTTATTTTCAGAGAGAGGGGCAGGGAGAGAAACATCAATCGGTTGCCTCTTACATGTCCGCAACTCAGACATGTGCCCTGACTGGGAATCACACTGGTGACCTCTTGGTTCGCAGGCCGGCACTCAATCCACTGAACTGCACTAGTCAGGGCTCACCTATTTATGTATATATATTTAAGGCAAGTTTTTGTAGGAAACTTATATGGTTAGGACTTCATTTATCATCTGTGATTTTATCCTTAATGGGTTGAAATGTGCACCCCCCCAATTCATGTTGGTATCCTAACTAGTACCTCAGAATGTTACCTTATCTGAAAATAGGGTCATTGTAGATGTAATTGGTTAAGAGAGGGGCATCATGAATCCTTAAATTTCATAAATACTGAATTTAGAATGTTATTGTATTTTAAACTTATAGTTGCTTAATGCCCAGTCAGAAGTCAAATTGACTTTTAAGTCTTTAAAAATATGTAGTCAGCTATATATCTGGGATAAAAAAAAATCACAATAAACACAGGGTGGGGTCAAAGTAGGTTTATAGTTATTTATATGGAAAATAATACAATAGTAAATAAATAATACAGAACAAATTGTTTCACATACAACTGTAAACCAGCTTTTGCCCCACCGTGCACAGTGATGGTTTAGATACTGAGCAAATTTCTTCATTTAATAATGAGCACATACCATGCCCATCTTAACATCTATAAATAAGATTTTTCCACTGTATCAGTCTAATGGGGGAAAACAGATGTGTAAATTATATCCCCAAGTGGCAACTGGTGTCAGGAAGACCAAGAAAGTATGTGTTGAAAAACGTGTACGGGAGTTTGCCAAGTGAGGTAAGACAGGTCATAAAGACTGGGCACCATGTGAGAAAACAAGTTGTAAACTGTACGGTATAAGTTTGAGGGAAGGTGAGGAGTTGGGGAAGTGAGCACCAGTTGAACAGGCAAACTGGGTGAACTAACTGTTAGCATACTCTTGGTTCTCTTGCCCGAGAAAGCTTATTAGAACTTGAGTGTGAATGATATTGAATAGTGATAATTGCTGTCATTTGGAAAGAAAGCAATTATTCCCACACTTGGGTACTTCTTTATTTGTAATAATACCTGCTGCATTCTTTCTAATGCTCCAGACATAATTTAAACATCACATTTTGAAAGGCAGGAGTGGATGGCTCAGGTGGATGGGGTGTTTGTTAACAACCCTCCACAATTCAACTGTTCATTCTGAGAAAAATCATGTGCTTGCCAAGCAAATACACAGCTGTAACAGAGTCTCATACTTCCTCCTAATCACACTGTTCATCCCAAGCCCTCCTAGAAGGAAATCCTGGAGATGCCCTAGTTTGTAAAACGGAGAAGTGAGAGTCAGAGAGGTAACATGATGTGCAGAAAAGTGTTAGGCCCAGAACTCAGGTGATTTAACTCCTGAGTCTATGAGCCAAACTGCTCTTTTTTTATTCACAGAGTGGTTACAGGAGGACTTTAAGCTAACGAGAGGAATAGAATCTATTTTTCAAAAAATGGAGATCATGCTGGCTGAAGACACAATCCTGGTGAGTGGATCTGACTGGATATTTTTCAGAAAGGGATGCCACATCTTAGTCTGCCATGGCATGCAGACTTATTTACTACTGGTTAAGTTAAAACACCTATAATTATTACTCAACATATCCAAACATAATAAAACCATAATCTCTGGAGTTTGGATTATTTAATATAATTTTAGATGATGACTTACGAAACTGGGGAAAAAAGATAACAAAATCAGTGTCTGCTGAAGGCAGAGAAAAGATTCTAAATGTAAAAGCAGTGAAGTTAGGCTCATAAATACCTTTAAAAATCATATTTGTTAGCATATAACTAGATTCCAGTATCCATGAAGAAATTTCAATTTTCAAGCTTACTATCACACCAAGACTTCTGTTCCAAGTCTTTCATAGAAGCTAGAAGAAAAATGTACACAAATGAACAAATTTGACTCATACTACTGATTCTCTTGCTAAAAACATATATACTTTAATAACTTCAAAAGCTATATCTGAGCCTTCCATTGAAGAAGTCTTTTATGGGCAATGACAGAGCTTTCTAGCTGTCCATGCTAGAAAATACTGCCTTATTTGCAAAGCCTGGAAGTTCCTATCTCATGCATCAACTCACTTAATCCTCGCAAAAAACTGGTATCATGGTTGAGAAAATTCAACCATGAAATTCAGAAGCCAATGTCTTGTTTGGAGCTACCTTGTTTAGAACATGGTTCTAAATATAAAACGTTCCTACAGTACCTCACTGCCTCCCAGCAAACACTGCCCAAGTACCTACGTTACCGATGTTCACTGTTGGAATCTGCAGGATTACTTCAACTCACACAACAGAAACACGGCTCGAAATTGAATGTGACTCTGACTTTTATAAACTGAAAAGTTTTATCCTACTGAAGCCACTCAATATTTGAAAGTCCTATAGGAATTCCATTTTAAATTTTTAAAAATTGTAATTTTTCTCATATTTACATTTTGGGTTTTCCTAAATGAGAGCAATTCTAAAATAATCCATGTTTGTTTGTAGGTTATTTTGCCCTAGTAATTTTCAGGGCACTACTAATTCACCACAGGAATTAGGGAGTTCAGGGAATGAACAATGAATGACCTGGGCATATTGAGCTTCTTGCAAGAAATGAGTTAAAAGGACATGATGGGATTAATTCTGGTGAACTCATAAAATTTAAAAATTGCCCAGTTGATAGAAAGGTGGTTCTCACTAGAAAGAAAATAAAATACCTTCACTACTTACAGGGAGAGGTCAAGGTAGGAGGAAAGCAGGCCCATGTGAAAGAGTGAAGGCTCGCATGTGAGGCCAGACAAAAGCAGAGCACAAGCTGAGCTATTTAAATCCTAGCGTCCCTAGGAGTCAATGCGGAGGAAGAATAAGGAGTTACAATGTCTGTTAACCTCCAGTGTTCCTTTATGGTTTAAAGGAGAAGTACTATAAAAAAGTTTTAATGCGACTTCCGTTTAAGATGTTACAAAGTTTAGGAATCCTGAAAGATTTTAAATAAGAATTAAAAAGCAAGGTAACATTCAAGGTTTAAAACAACAGTTTGGGAAGTGTTAAGAATTTGTCATTACTGAGAAAAATGTTAAGAACAAACATTATGGGAAAAGGCTGTTGGGATGTTTCCGTATTTATTGTCTTACTTTAATGTGTATAGATTAAATTCCATTGCTTCACCAAACTATATAGAACAAGCCAAAAGTTCCCGATGAGGGAAAATTTTGAGCAAATGAGCACCAACTTCAACCATGATTTTCTATAGTAGAACATAATTAATTAGCAATACAATTGAAACATTAAAAATATTTGATTTTGTGCATATTAAAAATATGCAGTCTTATTTTTCAGCATTTCCATTTAAAAGAACAATTTTCAAATAGTTGCATTTTTAGCTGCTTTGTACAGACATTTCTAGAAAAAAGGACATAAAACACATTTGACTGATTTTCTCGGTCCTTTGACAGTCTAGTCCAAAACATTATGTCAAATTTTGATTTTAACAGTTTATTTACTTTCTGGATTCCCTTTAATAACCTGGAGTTTTTCCATTTTACAACCCTGGCAATTTCCAGGTTCCCAAAGGCAGAGCTGAGATATAATTAGACCACGTATGATGTGGGGTGAGAATGCATATATTTGTCAAAAATAATTTTTGTACTGTTTCATATTATCCATTTTAAAATTCTTTACCCCATCATTAGTGCAAATTAGGC
>VMDR010015248.1:0-22545 GCA_007922815.1 Macrotus californicus | reverse complement strand
CTCCCCCTTGGTTATGTCCATGTGTCCTCTATAGTGTTTCCTGGAAACCCTTCCCCGCACTGTTCCCTCCCCCATCCCCTCTAGCCATTGTTAGATTGTTCCTAATTTCAATGTCTCTGGTTGTATTTTGTTTGCGGTTTTCCTTTGTTGATTATGTTCCAGTTAAAGGTGGGATCATGTGGTATTTCTCCCTCACCGCCTGGCTTATTTCACTTAGCATAATGCTCTCTAGTTCCATCCATGCTGTTGCAAAGGGTAGGATCTGCATAGGTTCTTTTGGATTGGTGTTTCAGGGCTCTTAGGGTATAATCCCAGTAGTGGAATTGCTGGGTCAAAAGGCAATTCCATTTTTAGTTTTCTGAGGAAATTCCATACTGTTTTCCACAGTGGCTGCACCAGTCTACAATCCCACCAACAGTGCACTAGGCTTCCCTTTTCTCCACAACCTCTCCAACACTTGCCTGTTGACTTGTTTATGATGGCCATTCTGACTTGTGTCAAGTGGTATCTCATGGTGGTTTTAATTTGCATCTCTCTGATGGCTAGTGATGCTGAGCATCTTTCATGTACTTTGATTTCTATAAGAAGCTACACTTTATATGCAATCATCTCTCAATAGCCTCATCAAATTACATATTATGGCTAAATCAGCCTAATGCCTACCACTGACCAATTCTGCATGACATCACCTGTTTCTACCAGCATCCATACCAGACACCGAAGGCAAGCAAGGCATCTAGTACTAACATGAGCCTAGTGATGTTATGGCTGTAGCAAGCTGCACGAGATTCAGCCCCTCACCATGTGTTTTGCTGTTCCTGATTAGAACCCAGGTTCTGAGTCTCATCTATGAGTAACCACAGGCTCAAGGACTTGAAAAACTCATCTAAAATCTTCCTGTTTTCCCTTATCTTCCCCTCAGTTCTGATTTTCCATCTTGAAAAGTAACCACATTTGAGTCTTCCATCCAATCTGCCTGAACTTTACATTATTACATTACCCTTATTCTGTCATGTAGGTAAGTGATTCAGAAGAGAATAACAAAATATAGGTAGAAGATGGTTCACAAGCAAAAAGAAGAAAGCTCTAAATGTCTCTACCCTCTCACCTTCACCATGGAGAGGATTCTATAGCCATGACATCATTGAATTAGACACAAATGCAAAGGACTCCCTTGAACCCTCAAAATGAAAACTTCACCTCCTGCCTCGAATCATTTCCTAGTGCTCTACAATCCTCTCATCCTCGATGTTTTTTCATGAAGCCTAACTCAAATACTTCCTGCTACCATTTCAATTTCAGCCACAGCACAAGAATAAATCCCAATGGCTTCATCTCTCAGGGTTTTCCATTGCTAAGAGCAAGGCAGTGAGGTCTTCCATACCCACCTGGCTATGCAATTCACAAACCACAGCCATCAGAACCCAAACTCTTTCCTGCTAATGGGAATTCCTGGCCTGGAAGAATCCCACTTTTGGATTGCATTTCCCTTCTGTTCCATGTATACCCTGGCAGTGTTTGGCAACATGGTGGTGCTACTGGTGGTACGTTCAGAACCTGCACTGCACCAGCCCATGTATCTGTTCCTATGCATGCTGTCCATCATTGACCTGGTGCTCTGTACTTCTACAGTGCCCAAGCTCCTCTCACTCTTTTGGGCAAATGCTACTGAGATAGCCTTTGAAGCCTGTGCTGCTCAGATGTTTTTTATCCATGGCTTCTCAGCTGTAGAATCTGGTATACTGCTAGCAATGGCCTTTGACCGCTACTTGGCCATCTGCTGGCCACTGCACTATGGATCATTGCTGCCTCTGGAGGCTGTGGGCAAGCTGGGGGCTGCTGCTGTGTTTCGTGGCTTGGGGCTCATGACCCCACTCACCTGCTTACTGGCAAGGCTGAACTACTGTAGTCGAATGATTGCCCACTCCTACTGTGAGCACATGGCTGTGGTGAAGCTGGCTTGTGGGGGCACGCGGCCAAACAACATCTATGGCATCACTGCTGCCACACTAGTGGTGGGCACTGACTCCATCTGCATTGCTGTCTCCTATGCACTCATCTTCCGGGCTGTGTTAAGCCTCTCCTCTAAGGAAGCAAGGGCTAAGACCTTTGGTACCTGTGGCTCCCACCTGGGTGTCATCCTTCTCTTCTATACACCGGGACTCTTCTCATTCTACACGCAGCGCTTTGGCCAGAATGTGCCCCGGCACATCCACATCCTTCTGGCTGATCTCTACCTCGTTGTACCACCCATGCTCAACCCCATCATCTATGGCATGAAGACTAAGCAGATCCGGGATGGGGCCTTCCGGCTGCTGAAGTGGGCCCCTTCTCAGTCATAAACTCTTCAACCTCACCCCAGAAATCTATCCTCTTCCCTTAGCTTTTGGGAAAGATATATAAGAGACCAGTGGCTCCCAGCATGGTAGAAAGAAAGAAACCCCCATTCAATGGTATCCTTATTTGATAAGGAGGTTTAGCACAAATCTGAGGGGGTAAGAGCCACCAGGTGTTTCCCACTTGTGATGTAGATATTGTTACAAAGCTCTGGGAGTCCCTATCTAGTGGGAAATATGGTTACCAAGCTCATGATGGCCTCCCAGGGAACCCCGCTCTGCTGTTCTGACATGGTTCCTACCTTCCAGAAGATCTTGATAAAATGAGAAATATATAACTACTGGTGTGACAAGGAAAAATAACTATTACCCACAGTCAGGTGTTTTTACCCTGAGAGGGATACATGAATACCTTCCTCAGTGAGCTTTAAGCCTGACAGGAGAAATGAGAGAGAGAGAGAGAGAGAGAGAGAGAGAGAGAGAGAGACGGAATTTGAGAGACAAGGAGATTGTTGAAGAAGGTAAACAAGAGGATGTGACTGCTGGTTGATCGTTGAGCTGGACCCAGGCAATCTAAGGTTCCACACCTTTTCCCCTATCTATGGAATGTACACTCTGCCTACTGTTCCCACAGTGGAAGCTGTTCCAAGGACATAGCCTTGAGAAAGTAAGGCATTATTGAGGCTGTCTGGACTGAATATATGATTGAACCCAGTTAAGGTCTCTTTATAAACCTTTAAGATTCTGTTTGATAAGTGCAGAGAACTATTCATCTTGCAATTGCCCAACTCAAGCACTGTATGTAAGTTCTCTTGCCTATTAAACTGCTACCTACCCACCTGGAGTGGTGTGCCTCTTTCTTTGGTCTCTCCCTGCCCTCTGTGTACAGGGCCACTTTGTAAACTAGCAGTGACAGAGTCAGAGCACTTAGCAGTGGGCTATGGGGACAAATAAATAAACAAAGAATCATGGGCAAGCTGTATCTATTGCACAGAGGAATAAGCAAATATATTACTAAAATCTAGGGATATGGCCCTGATTAGGTCACACGTCCCTCTCTTAAGGTGACTGCTCATTGTCAGTTTATTTACACGTAAGGAGAAAGCAGCCAACCCAAATTAACCAATATGACTAGGGTAAGCACAGGAACCATGGGTACTGAGTAAGAGCATCTCCTATCTGGAGATGCCCACCCTCTGAGGAAAAACCATTTTTTTTAAATGAGGTATAACTTACCTAAAATAAAATGCATATATGAAGTACACAGTTTTTGATCTCTAACAGATGAATACATCAGTATAACCACCATCTTAATCAAGGTACAGAGTATTTTCATGATCCCAGAAAGTTTCCATGTGTTCCTCCCAGGCAATACCCTTGCACCACCCCCCTCTTTTTCTCGTTTATATATCCAAATTTCATGTAGTATTTCTTTTCAGCATTCTTGACCAAAGATGACCAAAGTAGCACCCTCTATCTAGAGTCAAAAAGCTCAAGTAGACATTGCTGCAAATCCACTTTCACTGAATTCTACTTTCAGAAGAGGATTCACCTCTTCTGAAAAATGTCCAGTAGGCAACACCAACACAAAAGGGAAATGTGAAACCAGTCATCACCTCCAAAGGCTTCCCCCCACTTTGTGTGTGTGTGTGTGTGTGTGTGTGTGTGTGTGTGCGTGTGTGAGAGAGAGAGAGAAAGAGAAGGATACAATGTAAGGTCTACATCTTAACAAAATTTTTATTATAAAATACAAGATTAACTACAGGCACTATGAGATACAGTAGCTCTTATCTCCAAAGTCATCAAGTTTTATACCTTGGGTATATACAGCTTTTTGTATGTCAATCATACCTCATGATTTTTTTAAATAAGGAATCAATTTTAAAAACTATCTTGAGGAAGAAAGAAAAATAATAATAAATATCTGAAAGGTGAGAGCTATTAATGCTGCAGTAATTCCTTTCATTGTCTCATGCATGGGAATGGCTCACTCATTAAGTGCTAAGTATTGACAACAGAATAAATATGTGAATATTAATATTTACATCTTTACAGATCCAACCTGACAGAGTTGGCAGTTTTGGAAATATAGAAACTTAGTCTGCCCTTGGTAAGATGTTTTCTTAAAAGGCAAAGTCAAGAAATCTGCCACTAAATGTGGACTTTTCCCTCATACAGACTCGAGCAACCACAGAATGTGAATCTAACCATAATTCAAATACTTGATCACAAGAAAATATAAGCTCTCAGTGCTCTAGTCGTAATAGAAACATTGTTTATTCACTCAATGGCCTTTTAAGTCTTTATACATCGAGGTTTGAGGAATACTTGTAATCAGGCTGGAATTTGAAAACTACACTACATACCAGATGTTTGAAAATTGCTGCTCTCTTTTTCTTGACACAGTTCTAAAAACAGAACAAAACAACAAAACTGGCAGCATTTCTTAATACCAGGATCAGACCAAGACAACTCCCCAGCAAGACCCACCACGTGGTAGTGAGGTCCAGGAAGGCAGGCAATGCTCTTCTTTGCATGTCCTCTCTCCCTTTCATGCTCTTTCCTCCTTCAGATACGGCATTGACCTCCATTTCTCTCCTAGCTCCCTCAAATTATCCTCACACTGTCCATGGGAGAAGATGGAAAGACTTCAGAAGGATATCTCTTAAATGGCCAATTTCCTTATGTTGTTTTAATCTACAAAAATTTACAGCATAGATAATTTTGTATTAATCATAATTTTACTTTACTCCGAGTAAATTCATAGCAATTATACATGAAGTCAATCTCTGTAGACTTCCTTCTCTTCCTCTGTAAAAGGCAAAAATAGCTCTTCACAGAGGGCTGTTAGGAAGTTATTTGCCCGTGGCCAGTCCACGGTAGATTAGTCTGCTTGGGAAGACTAATTAGCCAATGTAGATTAATCTGCTTGGGAAGACTTGGCTTTGAAGAATTTGAGACATGTGTTCTGGATTCCATGCCTTTTCTCCCTCCTCCTTCTCCTCCTCCTTCTCTTTTCTAAGACCATCCCCCACCCAGTTCTCTGAAAGCTAGCAGTTAGGAATAGCATAAGAATCTGCACAAACTTTTTACTTGATATAAAACTGTATGAGATTAGTCAACCGCTTATTGTCCAGTCACTAAAGACCCCATCTGGCTCTAGGGTATCACAGATTTAGAGCATGTGCTCTAGTTAACCAAGGACAAGCCTCAGAGGCTGGTATTATACTTGTATATCTTTTATACCAGATTTAGATCACCTGTTTAAAACCTAGAGCCCAATAGAGGCTTAATTATGAATTAATAAGCCCAGAGGATATCGAGCAGTGTGATCTTGCACAAAAATTCTCCATTTGCAACAAACCAACCAGCATTTGCCATTCCCCTCCAAAAATCACAGCTACCTGATATTAATACCTAATAAAAAGCTACCTAATACATAATGATAATAATAATAAATGTTTTCATCTGTTGAGCTCAATAAAAATTATACAGTTAATTGTAGTTACCACTTGCCAGGAGTTTAGTCTTTCCTTTATTCATTCATTAATTTTATACATAAAGGGCTTCAATACTCCAGGCCAGTGCAAAGTGCTAAGGTTAAACAAGTCAGGAAAACCAGTGCCTTCATGGTGCCTGCAGTGACTAAGGAAGACAGGATTGATCTAATAACTGCCCAAACACACCTGAGACTTGTTCTCTGCTGCTGGATTCAGTGCTCTACATACATGATGTAGCTGAATCTTTACAACATCTCTGCGAGGTAGGTATTATTCCCACTTTATAAAGATGAGGAAATGGAAGTTCAGAGAAGATGAAATAACTAACTTAAGGTCACACAGCTGCTATAGGCCAGAGGTCAGATTTTGCTTAACTCAGGTTTTCTGCATGAGTCAGTGACAGTCTGATTAACCTAAAGATTAAGAGAAGGAGCTTTAGATTCATGAACATGACTTTTTTTTGACTAATGACAAAATCTAAAAGCCACTGGATATCATATCCTGATCACCTTTTAACTGGCTGAACTGGTAGCAAAGCCTTTGAGAGACCATCTCAGGATTCTCCCTTGGGTCAGGCTCAGGTACTAGTTATTGGGTCTGTGGAGCAGAGGAAGGCATTATGGGATGTGCTGAGGTGCCTGTACCCTGAAGGTAAAGTTGTAGAAACATAGACCCCAGACCCCTTCCCCTTGACCTCTTGCTGCCAGTGCAGCCACGGAATGACTAACAATAAGGCGATGGGGGTTATGGGTGGGAGAAGGCTCCAAGTTCAGAGCTGCTCTTGAGAAAAGGCAACAAAGCTGAACCTTTGTTTGGCTAGCATTAGACCTAATATTCTAAAATGGTAACTCTGAATTCATCATCGGTTGTCCTCATTACTTGGTCTCCATGGGGAGGATCTGTGACCTTCAGACCCACAGGGTTGGCAATGGCCTCTTTCTAGTTACTAATAGACACAGGGTTCTGAGTTCTTGGACTCCATGATATAGTGGGTAATGTAAATACAGCTAATAGGGAAATCAACCTACTAGGGATATTACCAGGAATATCCCTATTCCAGTTCTTCAAGAAATGTTACAGTTTTTTAGGACTGAGCAGGCCAAGGGCAATGCTAGTGATGAAGTGAAACACCCTTCAGTTTCAGGATAAAATTTTCCCTAGAAATTTGGAAGTAGCTTTGGAAAATGATTCACAAAAAACAGCTCCTCTCTGAGCTGCACCCTTAGAAACAGACTTCTTCACCATATAAATCACACTTTGTCCCCAAAATCTCTGACATCCAACCACACCTCATTCTACTGAAGTTTACCAACTGCTCGTTATCCCCACAGACCTCAGACACTCAGATCTCCTAGGCCCCTCCCTCCCTGGGCATCAGCTGTCAAGAATTTTTTCCCCATTCATCTTCTCTACTCATTTATTTAACAATATATGTTGAGCACCTAGTATATGGTAGGTGCCATTCTTGGAGCTGGGGATACATCAGTGAACAAAAAAGTTCCTGAATCCTGGGCCTCACAGAGCTTACACCCTCACACAAAGCCTGTGTTGGAAGTGAATGGCTATTCCACCTTTACCATTGATGCTTAAGAAGCCAGCTTTGTCCAGAAGTTATACTGAACAGCTTTCCTAGGCTTGGCAATATCAAACTTTCTCTCTAGCTCAAAATAGAGACACAGGGAGGCAGGTTGGAGGACCAGGTGAAAAAAGTGAAGGGGTCAAGAAGTGCAGATTAGCAGTTACAAAGTAGTAAAGGATATAAAGTACAGCACAAGGAATATAGTCAATAATATTATAATAACGATGTATCGTGCCGGGTGGGTACTGGAGTATTAGGGGGAACACTTTGTAAAGTATACAATTGTCTAAGCACTATGCTGTACATCTGAAACTAATACAAAATACTATTGAATGTAAAATGTAATTGAAAAAAAAAGAAAAAAGAAGAAATAAAGGCACACATGAAGAGAACCAGGAGAAAACTACCACTCCCTGAACTTCAAATAAATACTAGATAAATTCTGCACATCCTGTGTTTCTCTATGAGTTTCCAACCACCCGTTCCCCTCTTCAGCTTCTTGGTATGTGAGCTGGTTTATATTAAATTTGGTAAAATATGGCCAGTGTTAAGGTGAATATAGCCTATTCATACATAATATTCTTTCTTATATATAATAACAATATAGTTCTTCTTTAGGCTTAGAAATGAAACAGGGAAAAAAATTCAGGGGCGGGGGGGTGGACAGAAGTAATTCACAAAAAGATATGTACACATATCCTCCCAGTTGGTGTGGTTAAGTCCCCTTGGCAAGGGGAAGTTACAATATATATGAGTCTGAAATAGTTCAGCTCTAATCAGATAGAGCAATAAGAAGATTATCAAGGCGATACTTTGATATACTTTCCAGTGGACTCAGTTCCCAAAAACATAATCATAGGATCTGATGGTGCCACCCACACAAAGGGTACAACAGAGCTGAATCATCTAAAAAACATTAATCATTTAAAAACAAAAAATCAATTAAAACCCCCCAAAATTAATTGTTCATAACTAATTCTCCCTCACCCCAAGGCCTGGGTTGACCCACAGGGTCATGTGTCCCCAGGCCCTTCTGCTGTTCTAGGAAACATCAACCCTTTTCTCCTGGAAGCGTTTTAGGAGGCCCTGACGGATCTGTTTAGACTTGATGCAATAAACAATGGGGTTCATGAAGGGCGGGACCAAGAAGTGCAGGTTGGCCATGAGCACTGCCAGAGCGGGGTAGCTGTGCTTCTCCACTCGGTGCAACACAGACAGCCCCAATTTGGGCAAATAAAAGATGAGAACAATGCAGAGGTGTGAGACACACGTGTTGAGGGCCTTGAGCCGCTCCCCAGGTGATGCGATGCTCAGCACAGTGTGCAGGATCAGGGCATAGGAGAGCACGATGACGGAGGAGTCAAGGCCCAAAGAGAGGAGGATGGAGACCAGGCCAAACAAGCTGTTAACCTGGGTGTCTGAGCAGGCAAGTCCCACCAGATCGCAGTGCAGGCAGTAGCAGTGAGAGAGTACACTGATCTGGGGAAAGAACAGACGTCGCAGAAGGATGGGTCCTGGGAGGTTGAGTAGGACAGCCCTCACCAAGATGGCAGCTCCCACTTTGGCCATGGCTGAGTGGGTAAGAATTGTGCCATAGTGCAGAGGGTCCCGGATGGCAACAATGCGATCAAAGGCCATGGCCAGCAGCACACCAGACTCCACATAGGTAAAGGCATGGATGAAGAACATCTGTGCTGCACAGAAATCAAAGGGCAGCTCACGAGCACCCAGCCAGAAGAGTCGCACCATAGTTGGGAAGGTGCAGGCACAGAGACCCAGGTCAGAGGCTGCCAACATGGATAGGAAGATGTACATGGGTTCATGTAAGGCTGCATCTGTGCGTATCAGGAAGAGGATGATACTGTTACCCAGGATGGAAAACACACAGATGAGGTTGATAGGGATGGAAACCCAATGATGAGAAGCTTCCAGGCCTGGAAAGCCAGTCAGGAGGAAGGTAGATTGACCCAAAGTGCTGGTGTTGCAGGAGAACATAGTGATTCCAGGAAGGTGTTGTCCACCCTATGAGTAAGAGGCATTCATTCATTTGATAATCACTTGTAAAGTCCCTAAGTGTGGGCTGTAAAGGAAGAGCATCCCCATAACCCTTTCTTAGGCCGTGAAAGAAACCTCATTTCTTTTAGGCGTTTTGTTCCCCTCCGTTTCCTGGCTAATTTAATATTCTCTTCGAATAAGTAACATTGAAACAATTTGATGAGTTGATCTCTGCTTATTGTGTCAGCTTCTCTGTACCTATCTTCTCATTGGCCTAAATAACCCCTTTTTTCCACTTAAGCAATACCCAAAAGCCTATCTGCAGAGTGTCTTCTCAGATGAAATAATGAAAAAAAACAAGGAGAATAATTTTCTGCAAAAATTTAGGATGCTATTAGGAACAAGCAGTATAGATTCCATTTCTATTTATTCTTAGAGGCAGATTTTCCACAGTCTGACATACATGTTAACAAATACACCAGAAAGGCCACACTCAAACAAATAATGCATTTTCAAAACCATCCTCTGTGGAGGCTGGTTGGTTTTCGTTCTGGTAGTATTATGCAACCAACATCTTCTTTATTTCTTTTCTGGACATTTTGGGGCCCAAAGCCAGCTCCTTGAATGTGTTCAATAGCAACAAATTTCTCTCTTGTGAAGATGTGCTGGCTTAGAAAAAGGATTCAAGAGTTCTTTGAAGCTAAGTCTAGTAAACCCAGATGCATTCATTTTTGTTAAACTCTTTCTTCCCCAACCCCACCTCAATCTTATTGGCTGCATAAACCTTTCACATTTTCTTCTGATTCTGCCTTTGAGACAGTCCTGTGGGCATAGACTCAGTTTGGAAGCACTTTTGTCTTAAATATCTCTTTTTCATCCCTCTTACCATAAAAGATGTGACAGCCCCAAGTACTTTGAAGTTCTCCTCAGTTGTGGGCAGAAGGGTGAGGTTGGCAGGTCTTGAGGAAACCACCCGAAGAGTCAGGCAAAGAAGCATGAGCTCCAGAAGCCCAGGGTTAATGATGTTCAGCAAGGAGCCCAGATGTAGTGTGTAAGCTCATCTACTTCCATAACTTCACATAGCAGAGTTAGGCTGCACAGTCTCCCCAGGTTCTCTCCTCAGCAACAGGACTGCATCTCCGTTTGTCTACTAAGTATCTTTACCTTGATTTGCATTGTAAATTGAATGGCCTGCAGGACCACTAACTGTAAGTCCCTTATTTTCTCCCCAAAGTTCACCTTCCAACACCTGTAAGGTTTTGCGCCCTTTCCTGTTATCCATGAAATCTCCAGGAAAAAAAAAAAAAGACACAAAAACCTAGTATCTCTTTTCACTCTGTAACATATTCCCCAAAGCAACTGTATTTGAAATATCCCCTCCTCTCAGATTCCAGTGAGGCTAACCTAGCCAAAATCATCATTATTTCCCTAGATATTGTTAACAACCGCCTAACTGCCCTACTTTAGTCATTTTTGTCCCTCGTTATATATCCTAATCTATTGTTCAAATTTTCATGAGAATCATGATCAGAATACTTAAGAAAAGACAAGGGTGGACATTTAAACGAACACATACATAGGGAGGGAACACAGTGATCAGACTTGTTTCAGGAGGATGTCTCCTACGATAACTTAGTTTAATGGCTCTCCCCAGTCCCTGATCACAGGATCAGGTCTAAGTGAGATCGTTATAGCAGGCCCATAAGGAGAAGGACCTTGTCCATTCTATATTTCTAACCTACTCAGTTACCACTCTCCTAAGCATTAGAAACACTATTCACAAGACATTTTTCTACACACCAAATTTACCACACTTGATAATTCTTAAAATATCTTTTTGTTTGAATACAAAATATACATAGAAAGCCTACATATTGTAAATGTAAAGCTTGATGAATTTCCTCAAAGTGAACACATCCATGTAACAAGCACCCAGATCAAAAAACAAAATATTTTCAGCCCCCGGGATCCTCCCTCCCATCACCCCTTCCAGTTACCCCATCCTCTCAGTGATAACCACCATCCTCACTCCTAATACCACAGGTTAGTTTTGCCTGTTAGAATCATGTAGGATATACTCTTATCTATCTGCCTTCCTTCATTCAACTTTATCTGTTTGTTCAAGAAATGAACATATGATTTGATTGTTTTGCAAGCACTACCTAACTAAACTGACTTTCTGCTATGTGTACAAGCACTGTGCTAGAAAATGACATACAGCAAAGAGAACTCACATAAATCAGGAATACCCTAAAGAAATGTGCTTGTTTGTTCCATTACACACGTGTACAATTCCACTAGTCAGGATCTGATGATGCTCGCTGATGGTAAGAATAGCTTCTATCATTTATTGACCATGTACCAGATTCTGAGTAGGAATAATCACGTACCTACACTCCTAACAATAAGGAGGTGAGTCTCAGGTTGAATAACCTGCTACAAGCTAAATATCTGGTAAGTGAATGATCCTGATCTCAGCTCAGCACTGATTCTCAAGGCCATGGGCTAGCAGACAGCTTATGAAACTTTCCCCAAACCATCAGTCAAGATATGGACTATCTGATAGGCCAGAGCTCAAATGGAAAGGCTTTTTCTCTGGACACAACTTAGTCCATACACAAATAACAGCTTGGGACCCACTCAGGAGCACAGACTGTCATCCCACATAGCATATAGTGTTTTGTACAAAGTTTCTGTGGAATGACAGCAGGGTGAAATGACACATACATGGCACAGTCCCACCTGAATAAGTGCCTCCTCCGGCAGCTGGCCACTTGGACGTTCCCTGTCTCCACGGTTGTTAGAGACCCCTACGTCACTGTGCTGGAGTTAAGTCCATGTTCTGTACCTTTTTGGAAAACTCTCTGCCATGTCCTTTGCTTTCTGACACTTCTTCAGGGTCCAAAGTTTATTTTCTCACAAAATAGTAGTAAGAAGCAGAAATTAACATATTTGTCCTTTATAAATGCTGTCTGCATATATTGCTTACTTAATACACTAACCTTGTGAAATGTTTCCATTTTATGATAAGAAAATTAGGGTTCAGGGAGTACAAGTAACTTTCCCAAGGTCAGGAAGCTAAGTGGCAGATCTGATATTTAAATCCAAGCTAGCCCAAAGACAAAGGCTATTTGCTTAACTGCTTCATATAAGAAACAGTGATTCTGGCCCTTCGTGGCTCTCAGATCCTTTGTCATCACGATTATTTGAAGGCCAGTTTTTCTCTCCCCTTTCTCCAACCTTGCTTGTGTCCCTATAAAGCAGATGCAGAGGTTTGAGACCAGAGTGAGGTCACCAGCTAAAAGGAGTAGTCCTCAGATCAAACCAGCGAGGCCTCCACCTTCATCACTCTCAGTTTTTCTAACCTTTCCACACAGGCTGTAACTCATCCATCAGATACAATGGCCCAGTTACCTCCCACAGCTCACCTGCACCCAAGACCCAGGAACACTGTGGTGTCTGATACAAGGGAGACTACATCCACCCCCTGCTATCCTGATGCTGCAGGGATGACAAGGAGTTCACCAAAACCTTGTGTTTTTGTCATGTAAAAAAGGGGGTAGCAATAATACTGACCTCGAAAAATAGTATGAACATGGGAAAGACTATAAACTACTTAGTACATAGTAGGCATTTACAAAAATGTAATGATAAGCAGAGACACCTAGTATTTTACATCCATCTTCTCCTGAAGTCTCCTTCCTTCCCCACCTTGTGAGTGGCATCATCTCCTTTCTATAGATGAGGAAATAGAGCCTGAGAGGCGTGGAAACCTGTCAATGGCCACATTAAAAGTAAGCATAAGAGACCAGCTTCACCTGGCGGGGTAGCTCAGTTGGTTGGAGCATCATCCCAATACGCCAAGGTTGCAGGTTTGATCCCTACTCAGGGCACATACAGGAATCAAGAAATGAATACATAAATAAGTGGAGCAACAAATTGACGTTTCTCTTCTCTCTCTCCCTTCCTCTCTCTCTCCAAAACAAACACACACACACAAAAACAAAAACAAAAAAGATCAGCTCCAAGTACAGTCCATTTGACTCCAAAGCTCATGTGTCTGTCCATTCCTCAGCAATCTCATCTCTAAAATCTTTAGTAATAATACATGTCACTTGATATCATTATAAAGATTAGAGAATGCATGCAAAGCACTTAGGACAGTGTCTGGCATATAATAAGCACTTAATAAATATTAGCTATTATTTTTTGAGTATTTACTACTTTATGAGGTGGGCACAATTATCATTTCCATTTTGCATATGGAAAAACAAAGGTACCAAGCAGTTGGATAACTTGCTTAAGGTCATGAAGTCAGAAAGTAGAGGGGCCAGAGTCGAAACTGAAGCAGTCTGACTCCAGAGCCCACATTCTTCAGCACTGTCTTCTGTTGCTGGTTTCTGCCAGCTATGGTGATTGTTAATATTGTTAATGCTGCAAATTTTCATCCACAAAGAAGATGAAATACAATTACAGATTTATGCAATCTCATCTTCCACCTCCACCTTCTCCCTGACCTCTTATGCATATCAATCCTTGAACTTCCATAGAAAAGCTCTAAGATTATAAGAGGTCCGTGTGCTTATTGACCATCCCTATGCTGCATAGTACTTTCAATTTCATTATAGACTCATGGCTTAAGAGAAACTTTCTCCGGCCTGGCCAGTGTGGCTCAGTTGGTTGGAACATTAACCTGTAGACCAACAGTTTGCAGGTTCAATTCGCAGCCAGAGCATATGCCTAGGTTGCGGGTTCAGTTCCCAGTAGGGGGCAGAGGCAAGCAACAAATGTCTCTCTCACATTGATGTTTCTCTCTTCCCTCCCTTCTCCACTCCCTAAAACCAATAAGTGTGTCTTCAGGTAAGGATAAGAAAAGAAAAAGAACTCTCCTAAAAGAAATAATCTCCTAAAAGAGAAATGAGAAAGAAATAGAGAGGGAGGAGGGAGGGAGGGAGAGAGTGAGCAACAGGGAGAATCAATGCAGAGCAAGGTCTTCTAAGCATGTGGAAAAAATTAAACTACACTCTCTGCTCCTCTACCATCTCATTCATCCAGGTTCCAGAAACTGTGAATAAACTGTAAAGACTGTGTGTTTCCATAATCAGGAAAGTCTGTCCCCAAATGTTTCATGGCCAAACTATGAGCCATGAACCAGCTGAGAGAAAGTTAGAGACCCTTCTCCCACAAGAAGATTTCCATGGCAACCAAGCATCAGCCTCCAGCACTCAAGAGAATGTTAGGCTATAAGCCTCTGGATTTGCCAGCTGAGTCCTGAGACTGAAGAAGTCCCAGGTCTGGGGCTAAGAGAGAAATTACAGAGAAACAGGCCCTGGCACAACAGCTTTAGCCTAGCAAAGATTGTCAAGAGCTGGGGACCCAAGTTTTCCCCAAGCCCATGATGCTGTTATGTATGCCTCAGCCAACATTAGCTCTAATACTGCTCTGCTCAGAGATAAGTCTAGCATAAATCTGCCTAGGCCAGACACCTGTAACTTGGCAGTCACAAACAGTCTGCAGGATCCCCAGCTCCCCAGAAACAACCCTGACCCTTTTCACCTCCAGCTGCTTTCTAGCTCTTTGAAGCTTTTATTATGTTCTAGGGATGAATGGGGGATGTTTGGAGAGGTGTTTGGTGCTGCCCAGAGGTACAAACACTGATGTAGGCTAGTGGTGCATGGCCTCAGCAGGTCCAGCCTTGACCCTCTAGTTCCAGCACTCACCATAGCTCCAGAGCTTGTGTCTCCTCTCATCTAGCCCTCTGTTTTCGAGAAACATTTCTTGCTGTGTCAATAAAGACCAGAACTTTATAATCCTTCTGGTTAAGGTAGAAAAATAAAAGGTCTGCTGGGATCGGGGTGCAAATCCAAGAGATTTTCAGAATTGAACTTGCTGAATCCCCTGAGAGCTGAGCCAGGCAGATCTGGGACTTGGAAGGAAGTTTCAGGCAATAAGTACATCCTGATAACTTTTCATAGAATTATCAGAAGAATACTAAAGTGCCCTGTACTGAGAACCTGCTTTTCCCAAAGAGTCAGCCCCTTGAATTGCCTGGTGACAGATGGAGGCAGGTGGGGACCAAGAAGATGGTTAGTGACTAGGACACACTTTGTCCTTCTGAAGCAACAGAAGCAATGAGGCATTTTCATTTCTCAAAAGAATGAGCCAAAACTCTTTCCAAATTCTGCCAAAGAGACATCAGGCAAAGTAGCCGAAGAGGTGTGCATGAATGCTTTCAATGTGGGAAGCATGTCAGAGAGTTCTCTAACTTCATGCCTATACCTAGGTGATGAAGGTGGTTGAAAACAAACCCATAATGATTAAGTAATACTTCTGTTTCTCCTGGTATTAAGCCTCAGAGATCATCCATCAGCATGATATAGTAGGAAAGTTTGAAACTAACATACGGCTCATGGCAGGTTGTCTCTCAAGTATGGGATGAAAGAAAAAAATGATCAATGGAAGTAGAAGGGCGAAACCAAAAACGAGTTCTATCTATCTGTTCATGAGACTGCTCCAAATCCAATTCATTCTAAAATCTACAATATCAAATAGTCTTTTTTTAAGATTTTATTTATTTTTAGAGAGAGGAAGGAAGGAAGAAGGAAGAGAAACATCAATGTGTGGTTGCCTCTCGTGCACCTCCTACTGGGGACCTGGCCCACAACCCAGGCCTGTGCCCTGACTGGGAATCAAACCCACAACCCTTTGGTTCTCAGGCACTCAATTCACTGAACCACACCAGCCAGAGCCAATAGTCTTTAAAATGCTTTTAAAAACTGGGATTCTTTTACTTACTGTGCTTTATCTAAAGATTAAATCAAACACCAATCTTATCCTCTAGTAGCTTATACCTCTAAAAGACAGCTTTCTTCCCATCCCCCAACATAGGACTCAGCCCTGTTTGGACAATCTAGTAAAGAAGGGAGAAGCCCTTTCACCAAAGTAAGTGAACTTGGTTCTAATAAATTGGAATTTGCATCTATCCCGTGGCTCTTCCAGGCTTCTTAAGCACTGAAGAAATAGACAAAGGATGTGGTTTCTATACTGGCTGGAATGACTTTTCCCTATTACCAAGGAGAACGTGGGTTGCTGGCACAGCATAGGGGCAAGGAGACTATGCCTAAAACCCAAAATATACACTAGAGCACGGGTGTCCAACCTTTTGGCATCTCTGGTCCACATTGGAAAAAGAAGAGTTATCTTGGGTCACACACTAAATATGCAAACACTAATGAAAACTGATGAGCAAAAAAAAGGTCCATACATAATTTTCATGATATCTACCACCACATAGAAGCAAAAAAGTCCTCACATAATAACCCTAATGATGCAGCAGGCCTTTCAATAATCTTTTAAAATTGTAGAGTAGTTCCTAAGTTTGTGATTACTAGTATAGAAAATGTACATATCTAAGTAATAAAACATCATTGATTTTTTTTAAATGTTTTTATCATGAAAGTAAAAGAAAAGAGGGCAACATAAAATTAGCTGGATGTTTGACATTGTATCTGAGAAAGTAGTGCATCGATATCTGGTTTGATAGAAGTAGTTGCAATTCTCAGTGAGTTCTCAAGGTGCTCATCCGATATTTTGGTTCTAATTTTACTCTTAATGTGTTTCATTCTTGAAAATAGTTGCTGGCAAATGTAGGTGCTGCCAAATAGCAATGACATGAATAGGGCATGATTGTGAAGCAAGAGACAGTTGTCTCTGGGAAGATAGAACCTGTAAAAGTCCAGGAACGAGACACGATCAAATTCTTCTTTAAGTTGAATGTCAGATTGCCACTCTATGCATTCCATTTGAAAATTGGCAGGTGACATATCTATGTCGACTGAAAATGGAGTTGCAAGTAGAACAAAATATTGAGTATTTTCCCAGAAATCTTGAGATTTGTTTTCAAATTCATGTATCAAATCGGAAAGCAAGCTGCATATTTTTTGCTGTTCATAGGAGTGGTTAGCCAAGGTGTCAAAATGCATAAAATTGTTTGTCTTAATTTGAGCTTGCCATAATTTCACTTTCATTTGGAATGCTGTTATGGTTTGAAACATGGTATTGATAAGTTGGTTTTCACCTTGAAGATGCATGTTTAACTCATTTAAATGTGTGGTTAAATCCACTAAAAAGGCTAAATCTGTAAGCCAGTTATCATCAAGTTCGGCATAGATTTGTTTTTGGATACCATAAATGACTTGATAACACATCGCAAATCATACAACCTTTTCAACATTTGGCCTTGACTTAGCCATCTTACTTCCAAAAAGTAAATTATGTCACCATAGTCAGTATCAATGCTTTTAAGGATTTCCTGGAACTTGTGATGATTCAATCCCTTGGCTCTTATGAAATTCAAAGTCTTGATGATGATTTGCATAATGTTATCCATTTTTAAAGCTTTTGTGGATAAATTTTCTTGATGTACTGTGCAATTATATTTTATCAAACATGAGTTTTATATAGCAATTTCATCATCTTCTATTAATTTTATAAGTCCCTCTCTTTTCCCTGCCATTGCCAAGGCACCATCAATAACTCTACCAGATATGTTGACAATGGCCAAAGAAAATCGCTTTAACATATTTTTTACTGCTTCATATAAATCTCTTGATTTAGTTGTGTCTTTTAATGGCACTAAAGAAGCCATTTCTTCAGTGACATTATATTCGTCATCAATACCTCTACTAAAAATGGCAAGTTGAGCTATATCTGTAGCATTGATGCTATCATCCATTGCCAAAGCATAAAACTTGAAATTAGTAGCTTTACTCTCCGAAATTCTTTCCATAAATTTTCCAGTTCCTTCAACTCACCTGGTGAGACAAACTGATTTTAGAAATATCCCTCTTTTTTCAGGGTAAATTGTATCTGCTATGCTTTCTATACGTTGTTTAATAAACTCACCATCAGTAAATGGTTTTGATTCTTTTTTCTATTAAATATGCTACCATATAACTAGCTTTTACAGTGGGATCCACCTGAGTTGTAACTTTTTGAAAAAATTTTTGTTAAGAAGACAGACCTTTTTCATTTCTGCTATTTTGTCCTTATGACACAACCCTTCATATGCATTGAATTTGGCAGCACGTTTTTGTACATAATGTCTTTTCAAATTATACTCTTTGAAAACTTGCACAAATTTCTTACAAATTAAGCCAAGTGCCTTACTACTTGCCTTGACAAAAAAGTAGTCATCTGTCCACTTTTCATTGAACAATTTTCCTTCATCCATAATTTTTCTTTTTGGGGTTCTTTTTTCTTTTGAGATGTTGTAGGAGCCATGCTGGAATTAAAAACATAATAATAGATAAAGGACTTTATTTACTTTTTTAAATTATTTTTTTAATTATTTTATTGTTGTTTGATTACAGTTGTCTGCATTTTCCCCCATCACTCCCTCCCATTCCAGCCAAACCCACCTCTCTCCCTTGCTTCTACCCTCCCCCTTTTGTCCATGTGTCCTTTATAGTGCTTCCTGAAAACCCTTCCCCCCATTATCCCCTCCCTCCTCCCCTCTGGTTACTGTCAGATTGTTCTTAATTTCAATGTCTCTGGTTATATTTTGTTTGCTTTTTTCTTTTGTTGATTATGTCATTTACTTTTATTATGAAAATTGACAAGAAAATAAAAAGCAAGTTTGGGGCCCTTCCACAGCCCCCTCAGCTGCTGATACAGGATGAGGCAGAGGGCTGATTGTAAAGCGTGGCAGGCAATGTGTGAGGTGAGGAAGTACCTCTAATAATCACATAAGAATGCTTACCTGACTTCTAAACAACATTAAACACCTAACATTACAATGGTAGGTTGAAATATTACTGATGATTGCTGTCTCGCCAAGTCACCACGAGCACATGTAATGTCTGATGGTGTCAATTCTACTGTGTGCGCTTGGAAATAACACACTAGAAGCCACACATCACCATAAAGCTGGAGCTACGCATGCATACAAATAGTGAGAGCATATGTACATTTATTTTAAATGACATTGCAACACATAATCACAAAAAAAATTTCAGAATGTTTTAAGTAAATTTACGATTTTGTGTTGAGCTGCATTCATAGCCAGCCTGGGCTACATGCAGCCCACAGGCCATGGATTAGACACCCCTGCACTAGAGAAATTCCTCATTATCATTGCCTGACAACAATGGCCAGTGTGTTAAAGACAAGAACGTTAAAGACATTGATCCTTCAAGAATAAAGATTTGGGTGATGTCACCAGGAAAAGAACAATGGAGTACAAACGTACTAGGAGTGAATGAGTGGAGTTTGTAATGAGCAGCAACATTGGTCTTAGAGCCAATTACCAACGTGGGGATTGTTGCAGCTATGAGCATGTTATGTCAACTTATCTATGTGTGTATTATTGAACATGTACCAAAGCAACCCTGTGGTGTATGTACTGACATCCTGATTTAATAGATTAGTCCATTGAAGCCCATAGAGATGGCACACAGCTAGTAAATAGCAGGATTAACACTGAGTCCACGTCTGCCCTATCATGAGATTTTGGCTTTTCTACCCCTTTTGACAGTGGCTTACTCTGTGTCTGTAGGAAACAACAAAGGGTCTGCCGTGACGTGAAGAAGAGCCCTTTTCCGAGTGTCTACAAATTCACATACAGGTGTCTTCTTCATTTGATTTTTTTTTTTCATTCTTTTTTCACTTTGCTATCTGGTGCTATGTTTCCGAAATCAAATCTGAGTGCAGTGTCACAATTTGGGCATTAGGTGTTGCCTGATGCAAATTCACTAAGCAAATGCTCTTAAAAACAGATCAGAAATTTCAAAGAAGCATGAAATGCTTTTAGGTTTGCTACATCTATAGAAAATATTAAGCAAAGCTTAACTAATATGTTTATTTAAATTATACAGGGACTGAAAAAGAAAAAAGAATGTCTGAGTTGGAAGAAACTGAGAATTCTTCTAGCCTTCCCATGGTTCCTCTTTTCTCATTCCTTCTCTACCTCTCATGACCACAGCCCTACCAACTGCTCCCACAACTTCTGCGTGAACAGACAGGGCAGCCTGTTGTATCTCTGGGCTGTCACTAAAAGAGGTTCTTCCCTGGACCTTTCACTCAGTGCACCTGTGCTTACTCTGTCAGTTCAAGCAAGTCACTTTTCTCCATCCAGCCCCAGTGGCCTCTCCTGTAATATAAATTTAATAACCCCTAAATCACTAAATTGTTATGTGACTATAATACTATAACTGGATACAGCAGCACTATTCACAAATGTGAATAGCCACCCAAATGTCCATTGACAGATAAATGGATGAATAAAATGTACAGACATACAATAGAAATTAGCCTTTAAAAAAAAAAGGAAGTCCTGTCACATGCTACAACACAGACAAAACTTGAGGTTATTATTGTGAAGTGAAATGAGTCATACAAAAGGACAAATACTGTATGATTCCACTCACTGAGACACCTACAATAGTCAAATTCAGAAAGAGAAAACAGAATGGTGGCTGTGGGGGCTCAGGGGAGGGGGGGAGTGGGCAGTCATGGTTTAATGGGAGTGGGCAGTCATGGTTTAATGGGGCCAGAGTTTCAGTTTGGCAAGACGAAAGTTCTGTGGATGGGTGGTGGTGATGGTCACACAACAGCGTGAATGTATTTAATGCTCCTGAACTACACACCTAAAAACGGTTAAGATGGTAAATCTTATGGTATAGGTATTATAGCACAATTTTTAAAATAAAAATCATAATAAATAACCCAAGAAAATCCCTAGCTCAGTGACAAGACAGCTGGTACTCAATAATTTTCCGTTCCCTTCTTACCACTCACTGGTGTGATGCACACCTTAGGGTCATGCAAAATAAGTTTCTTACACCCTGATGTGAAAAGAATATCAAGTCTCCTGAAAAGGAACTGTGTCTGAAAGTAGGAAGCCGATAGTGGCAAGTGAGAAAGCGCTCCAGACACTCTTTTTTCCATCTAAACCTCCTTAGGAGCAGCTCCCACGCGTGGGCACAGCACGTCGGTGTAAGGAGACGGCCCCTCCATCTAATAGATACCATATTTTACTGTATTAGATATTAGGGACATGGAAGGGGCACAAAGCAAGAAGCAAATCTGCAAAACTTCCCCTCTGACCCAGCCTCGCAGAAGAACTAACCCGGCGCCAGCAGCTTCTGACCAAGGCGGTGCCTCAACTCCGCCTTCTCCGGCTGTACCGCCTCCTGTCCCTCTCTTGCCCCGCCCCATCCCTTCAGTTTCCTCTCCTGCCCTTTCTCCTCCCATTCTCTTCCCTCGGCCCGCCTCCCTTTTCGACGCTCTCCTTACAGGAAATAGAAAGTGAAATAGAAAGCTAGCTGCCATCCTTTGAGTTCCTTGAAAAGGTGAGTGAACCAGGCTGGACTGAGGTACCCCAGCCCAGATCTGAAGATTCCCCTTCCAATCAGTCCTCACCCTTAGAGTCTTGGAGATCAATTTCCGCTTCTCCGCAGCAGGGCTCGCTCAGCCTAAGCCCAGCTGTTCTCCCCGCGCTGGCGGGTCTGCCTGGGAGGAGGCTGGGCTATATGAACGTGATTTCCAAGTCACCTGGAAGGAGCTAGGGCTGCCCTGCTGCTTCCACCAGAACTGGGACTAGGGCCTACGGAAGCTGAAGAAAACCGGGACGGAAACCTAACCGCAGGGTGGTCCAGAGGAGCCCTGTGTGGGGGAGGTATGCGATCTTTTAGACTCCCATCCCCAAAAGTCCCCCTCTGGAGGAGAGAGGGGCAGGGTTGTTTAGGATGTTAGAAATGCGTGGGGTCTGTGCCGTGGAGGAAATGAAGACAGCTGCCTGGTCTGAGTAGCTGAGAGAAGAGCCCAGGGGAGCCCATATACATGTATATGTGTGTTTTATAAACATGTACACATACATATATATAGATGCACATACATATACACACACATACAGATTGTATACTCTTATAAGAATGTATAAAAATAAATGTTCTTTTCTTCCTTTATAATTCTCTAGTACAGATTTATTTTTTAATTAAGTTTATTGAAGTAACATTGGTTAATAATATATAAACTTCAAGTGTACAACATTTTAATTCAGCATCTGCCTGCTTACCACCTAGAGTCTAGTTTTCTTCCATTACCTTGTATTGGGCCCCCTTTACCCACCTCACCT
>VMDR010015247.1:0-22550 GCA_007922815.1 Macrotus californicus | reverse complement strand
TCTATGAAATAACTATTTATATATGCTAGTTATTTTTTATACATGACATCAAAATAAAATTTTAAGATACATAATATACTCTATATAAAACAAACATATTTAAAATTTTTTATATAATCATCACAGGTACCACAGTTAACAGCCATACTTTGGGATATATAGGTTAGCGAGAAGAGTTTGAGATTTGGGATGAAAAGCCTTAGATCCTCTCCTTCTCACATTAGTAAGTTCTGTTAAAAAGATTAATACTGAACCACAGTGTTTGCATCTGTCAATCAGAAATAACCATGCTGCCCTGGCCAGTGTAGCTCAGTGGATTGAGCACCGGCTTACGAACCAAAGGGCAACCAGTTCAATTCCCAGTCAGGGCACATACCTGGGTTGCGGGCCAGGTCCCCAGTAGGGGACACGCGAGAGGCAACCACACATGGATGTTTCTCTCCCTCTCTTTCTCTCTCCCTACCCCTCCATCTAAAAATAAATAAATAAAATCTTTTTAAAAAAGAAAGAACCATGCCTTCCCTACTACAAGTGAGAAAATGTCTTTGAAAATGTTTTGTAAAGTGTAAAATAGTATCAGATGAAAACTTTTTTTTTTTGGTAGTGAGTCTTCCTAATGAGATTGAACTCCTCCAATTTTTAGTTTGGAAACAAATATCCTAGGGCGTATTGAAGGCTATAAGAGTATAAACCACAGTTGCCCCTCCAGAGAGAATGAACTATCCTCTCCTGGCACCCAGAGAGCCGTCTGTGGATGAGGAGTCAGTCCATCCTTGATGGTCACACTCAGAAGCACCAGCCCTGGACAAGGGAAAGTGCCCAGAATACAGGAAAAGAAAAACTGGTTTAACTTCCTCTCCTTAGGATCCAGGAGAAAAACTAGGGCACACCAGGGCAGGCAGCAAGAACAGAGGGATTCCAGTGAGTTCTAGTCTTGCTTCATTACGCAGAGACTAAGTCTTACGTGCTTTGTCATAAAGTTAAGTAGCTAATGAGTAGCAGAACCAATATTTTAAAATGTCTGTCTTCCAGACTGCTTTAATTTGGGCTAGTTTAGGCTCCCTTTCCTCAGGCCCTAGAGTAATCCCCTTCATCCACAGAGCCATAGAAAGATCTGGTACCTCATACTGTAGTCCTTTGTTTTGCTTGATCTATTATGTCACTGGTGACCAGAAACAGGGGGCTCTTGAGGAAAAGAGAGAAAGCCAGCCCCACTTTCAGTCTCAATGTGCTCCTGCCTGTTCCCCCATGCCTCTCTTGACCTTTATTTGGCATCCATGACCTTCTAAACCTGACTTTAAAAGTACCTATTCCTGGATTTCTGGTCAAGATAGAGGCATAGGTAAATGTGGCTCACCTCCTTGCACAACTACAGCAAAATTGCAACTAAAATATAGAACAAACATGACTCTGAATCATCAGAAAATCGAGCTGTATGGAAGTCTGACAACGAAGGAAGTAAAGAAAGCACGTTCATGTAGGTGGGTAGGAAGGACAGAGACTGGGACCAAGTGATCTCAGACCCATGTGTGGTGGATATAAAATGGAAGGATATCATGGGAGCCAGGGATCCAACCCTCACACCAGACCACCCAGCCCAGGGTTCCAGTGCCAGGAAGATAAGTCCCCACAACTTCTGGCTGTAAAAACCAGTGTGGGTTGGGTCGGGAAGAAACTGTGGGATCCTCGGGCTTCTCCTCTTAAAGAGCCTTGTACCACACATGGACTTATTCAGACTCACTCATTCTGGGCACCAGGGCAGCAGCTTGAAAGGCACAGTGGCCTACGGGGAGGAACTGAAGTGCTTGGCATCAGGGCAAGAGCTTGGGGACAGCTTTCTCCCAGACAGAACAGCAGACAGCAGCCACTGTCCCTTTTCTGAGCCCTCCCCCACATAGAGCTGCAGTGCAGCAGTGCTGTAACTGAATCTCCATCAACCTGGCTCACATGCCCTGCCCTGATGATTACCTAAGGGTCTGCCCCATCCAACTTACAGGCCCACCTAAGCAACCCTACTACCCTGGTAACAGTGGCTTTCCCATATGAAGGGCTGGGCTAGGCCCAGGCTTCAGACTTTCCCAAATCTGCTCAAACAATTGACAGCTGAGCTTAGTCTCTGTACCTCTCACTGAGTGGCCCCAGGCCCAGCACTAGCAGCAGCCACCTGCAGATCACTTTAGACTTACGCCAAGGAACCCCAGACAGAACACAAGTGGAGGGTGACTTTAGCCTTCACCACCTGGGACACCAGAACCTGTGCACCCAGTGGACAGTTACAGACCACGTCAGAGCACCACCCAACCACCTCCACAAGCTACAGAGAGAGGTGGTTGCTGGCCAGGGGTCACAGCCAGTCCTACCATCTGTCTGGACTGGGTAAACCCCTCCCATTGACCTGCTGACAGCAGTCAAGACTTCTCTTGTACTCAGTCTTGTACTCAGGAGTACTCAGCCCATATGGAGGGATCACTTCAAGTACACAGCTTGGGAGATAGAGGAGGCTATGCCACTGTACCCTACAGGACAACTACTGCATTAGGCTACACTACCAAGACATGGAGTCAAAGCAGCTCTACCTAATACATAGAAACAAACAGAGAGGCTGCCAAAATGAGGAGACAAAGAAACATCCCAAATGAAAGAACAGATCAAAACTCCAGGAAAAAAAACTAAACAAAATGCAGATAAATAATCTATCAGATGTAGAGTTCAAAACACAGGTTATAAGGGTTCTCAGGGAACTCATTGTACACTTCAACATAAAAAAGACCCAAGCAATAATAAGAATATATTAACTGAAGTAAAGAACAATTTACAGAGAACCAACAGTGGAGTGGATGAAGCCAAGAATCAAATCAATGATTTGGAACATAAGGCAGAAAAAGACATCCAATCAGTATACCAAGAAGAAAAAAGAATCCAAAATATCGAGGATAGCTCTGGCTGGTGTGGCTCAGTGGATTGAGCACTTCCCTGCAAACTGAAAAGTCACTGGTTCAATTCCCAGACAGGGCACATGCCTGGGTTGTGGGCCAGGTCCTCATTTGGGGGCATGTGAGAGGCAACTGTTTCTCTCTTGAACAATGATGTTTGTGTCCTTCCCTTCTCTCTAAAAATAAATAAATAAAATCTTTTTTAAAAAATTGAGGATAGTGTAAGGAGCCTCTGGGACAACTTCAAACGTTTCAACATTCACATCATAGGGGATGCCAGAAGGAGAAGAGAAAGAGCAAGAAATTGGCAACCTATTTGAAATAATAATAAAAGAAAACTTCCCTACTTTGGTGAATGAAATAGACATATAAGTCCAGGAAGCACAGACAGTCCCAAACAAGATGGACCCAAAGAGGACCACACTAAGATACATCATAATTAAAATGCCAAAAGTTAAAGATGGAATCTTAAAAGCAGCAAGAGAAAAGCAGATAATTACCTACAAAGGAGTTGCCATAAGAATATCAGCTGATTTATCAAAACAAACCTTGCAGGCTAGAAAGGGCTGACAAGAAGTATTCAAAGTGATGAAAAGCACGGACCTACAACCTAGATTACTCTATCCAGCGAAGCTATCATTTGGAATTAAAGGGCAGATTAAGTGCTTTCTAGACAAGGTAAAGCTGGAGGAGTTCATCATCACCAAACCATTATTATATGAAATGTTAAAGGGACTTATTTAAGAAAAAGAAGATCAAAACTATGAACATCAAAATGGCAATAAATACATAGCTATCAACAACTGAATCTAAAAAACAAACTAAACAAGAAGAACAGAGGCAGAATCACAGATAAGGAGAACTTGGGATCGTGGCCAGTGAGAAGGGGTTCTGGGAGAATGGGGGAAAAGGTGAAGGGATTAAGAAGACAACTTGGTAGTTAGAAATAGGCAGAGGGATGTTAGGAGCAAGTATAGGAAATGGAGTAGCCAAGGAAATTATATGCATGACCCACGGACATAAACAATGGTGGGGGGCTTGTCAGAGGGAGTGGAGGGTGCTGGGTGGAGGGGGGCAAATGGGGAAAAATGAGACAACTGTAATAGCATCATCATGTAAAAGGAAAAAAAGAAAAGTACCTATTCCTCAAAGTCGTACCTGGGAAGGACTGTCCTTATTTGATAGCTCTTTCTGTGGCTCCTCTGTTCTTGTGTCACTAATATAATACACATGTTTGCATTTTAACTGTTAAGTCATTTGCATGCATTCACCTGACCCTAACCCTGCATCACATTTGTTGAGGTTAGATACTGTATCCTACTGGAAACTCAGCAAATGTCAGCCAACTGACCAGTGAGTATTACCAGACCAGGGGAAAGTCAAGCAGGGCAGAAAGACACCAGCAGATAAACAAAAGGAGAAACAGAAGACAGATTCTATCTTCCTATATCATGGCTCCTTCAGTCACCCAGCTCTGGCCCACAAAAGAACCAAGCTTCACTCTGAACCATATTATGGGTACTGGGTTCTGTGAATTCAAAGAAATATGAGATGGGGCCACTGCCCTCAAGAGCCTCATAGCATAGTGAGAAAGGCAGCAATGTAAAAAATTAGAAAATTCTGAGTGTAACAAGGGCTACAAAGGGAGGCTGCCTAAGGGAAGAAAGGAGATGGATTAGCCCTACATGGACTGTGACATTCCTTTGCCTTGAAGCCCAAGAAGTTTGCCAGAGAGACACGGAAAAGAGCTTGAGAGCAGAGAACAGAGTGTGTGGGAGAGGTGCCGGGGTGTGTGTGGGTTGGTGGACTGACAGGAGATGAGGCTGAGCGCAAGGCAGGGCCTGGTCTTGGCAGCGGAGCGTAAGGGTCCCTGCCAAGGAGATCGCACTTGATCCTGCAAGTCCAGAGGGAGCCGAAGCAGGGTTTTAAGCAAATGGATGATCCTATTCGATGTTTCAGAAAAATTGCACCAGGATCCCAGTTAGGAAGGTGCAACTCCTCTAAGTGTCCCACCACTCTGTCCGTGAGACCTCTGTCAGCCAGCCTAGGAGCCGGGCAGCCTCCCTACTGAATTTTAGGGGACAGGCAACCAAATTTACTCCTTAACAGGAACATCATAATCAAATTGTGAGGGGACCGAGGCCATACTAGGACCAAGGTGTAAGTTGAAAAAATCGGAAAGAAAGCAGCAGTGTCTACCAGAGCACCATCTTCACCCATTTTGAGGGGTATCAAGGAGCAGTTAACTTTGTGGGTAAGGAAGAGCTATATCACAAGAGGTCATGGCTGAGCCTGAGAGAATTTAGCAAGTAGAAACACAACCAAGATCCTGAAGAGAAATTTGATAATGGCCAACACTAACTTAAAGTTTTAGGAATTCCCTGGTAACTGTTGTGAGGTAAATAATTAATTCGTTGGGTGTAAGACTTAGAGTCAGCAGAGGAAAAAGAAGGACTGTGACAGCTCTGCTCAGACACTGTCATTAACGCCAACAGAGAAACCCCCTCACTAGGAATTGCTCCAATACTGTCATTGAAAGGCTCCAGGGAGAACTCCCTGAATGCCTAAAGAAGTTATTTGAAAATAAAGTGAGTAGGGAAAGCATTAGATCAACTTACAGCTTCTAGAAAATTACTCTTTGAGTACTCTAGAGAAAAAAATCTCAAGTACTAACTGCCAGAAATGTAAAACATATGAATATTTCCCATAGATATGATCACTATTGTCATCACCACCATCTTCATCAATATTTCTGCCATCAAATTATAAGTCAGATTCTCCCCCCATGAAGAACTTCAGGGTCTGATGAAATTCACGTTATTTCAGTGCCTAACTTGCAATGACCAAAGTGTTAGAAAAACTACGTATAGCCCAATAATAATTGATTTTCTTTTTATGCAGATAACACCCAGGAGACTTACATGTGTACACTAAGATGTGCCAAAGTGATTGACCAACTATTTTTTTTACAACAAATAACTCAATAGGTAATTGTTGAATAAAAGTCCATTGTGCAAGAAGCTCCATGGCAACTGTAGCGGGGAATGTATAGCATGCTGTAGGTACACAACAGCATATCTAAGTGGCTGTGTACCCTGATGAAGATGATCCTGATTGGAAAGGGCAGCCATTTCAGATCATCTGATTGCTCCATGCTCATCACACTGGCTTTTCCTCTAATTCTTGCATTATGTGGGATCTGCTTCTTCCCTGTTCCTCCAGCAAACTGTAAGCTCCTTGAGGGCTGGGATTTGGACCCATATGAAAGCCAGCCTAACCATTTCCACCCAGGGGAGCTAAAACAGAGCTTTGCAAACTTAAATTTGTGTTAGAATCATTAGAGAATTCCTGGCCAACCCATAGGCCTGCATTAAACCATATAGGATCCAGCCCAAAAATCTGCTTGTGCTCCCTCCCCCTGCCCACCGCTTATGATTCTGATTCAGGCAGTCAGGAAACCCACTCAGAGAATATTTTTCAATTGATAAGCCCAGGGTATAGGCCAGGAACACATGCTTTGGATCTGTTAGAGCCAGGTTTACGCCAACTCTGCATCTACTAGTTACAGTGCAGATATGCAACAAGTTTCTTAAGTTCTCTGTGTCTCAGTTTCCTCAGTTATAAGATGGGGACGAATACAAACTCATAGCAACTAGCAGAGTGATGGTTGCCAGAGGCAGGGGAGGTGAGCTGGGGAGTAATTGTTTAATAGGGACCCAGTTTTGGCTTTGCAAGATAAAAAAGGTCCAGAGACTGGTTACACAACAATGTGAATATGTTTAATATTACTGAACTGTACACTTAAAAATGACTATTTTGGTAAATTTTGGGTCATATGTTTTGACCACAATTAAAAAGAAATAGAAAAAAATACTGTTAATAGGGATGGGCATTACACGAAATAAAGTGTGTCCGGTGCGAGGCACAGTTCTGGGCTGCTCACTGCTCAAAAATGACAGCTGTTACCATTGTTATAACCATGGCTGTTATGGTTTTTAACTGTGAATGAATTACTACTTAAAGGCATTTCAAACGAAATTATGCAGTCTAAATCTTCAAACTGATGGAAGTTCCTTTATTTTGAAAATGGTATGTGTGCCAATTTATCAGAAATGCACTGGGCTATGAAACTGAAACTTATCTGTAAGCATTTATTAAGGACCATTTCAAACCCTTCCTGCAAATTTAAGTAGTTTGACAAAGTGTGTTTTTCTAAATCCTGACCAACACACCGTTCACATTTCACAGGTAGATCCATATGTTAAAAAACCCACTCGTAATGTAGGTCGATATGTTAAAGCAGGAGGATATTCATATTAGGCCATCTAATTCTTTTTGGTTTTTTGTAGTTTTTTTAAAAGATTTTAATTATTTATTTTTTTAGAGTGAGGGGAAGGGAGGGTGAAAGAGAGGGAGAGAAACACTGATGTGTGAGAAACATTGATCGGTTGCCTCTGGTACACCCCAACTGGGGACCTGGTCTGCAAACCCAGGCATGTGACCTAACTGGGAATCAAACCAGTGACCTTTCAGTTCATAGGCTGGCACTCAGTCCACTGAGCCACACCAGCCCAGGTTAGGCCATCTAATTCTTAACACTAAAATCCTCTATTTGCAGAAATGAAGGAAACAACAAATATGTTGAATTTCATTTTCCAGCTTAAGCTTCACAGAGGAAGTTAAGCAAAATCTGCCACTGTAGAAGAAATGATCTCTTTTGTCTTTAAACACTACATAAAACACTACATGAAATATTGCATTTTTTATGTGCATGTGGAACCCAAAGCAGGTTCGGGGTACGTGGCATAGACCCAAAGCCATCATTTTGATTCTCTGTGCATCATTTTGATTTCATGTACATCTATGCTGTTCTCCTCTTGCCAGCCTATTATTTAAGCTTTAGCAGGAAAAATGTGCTGTTTTACAGGGCTATAATCTGCTTGGTGGGTGGATAACCAGGAGGCCTTTGGTCTTCGTCATTTGCTCCAACAAGGTAACTAGACTATTGCCTTGTAAAACAGCATGAGTCCCACACCCTGATTTCACGTGTCATGCTGACCCATGGAACATCCTTGGAACTTCTACCAAATTCATAAAATTGATCATAGTCACAGAGATGACCAAAATTAGTTCTAGGCTGAAAAAATTAGTCAAAGGCTGATCTGAGAGTATAAATATTAAAAACAACAGGGTTGGAAATGACTTACAGTACAAGATTGCAGTGTACATATGTGTCCATATGAATCAGATTTATCATTCCAAGGCTGGGAAGCAATACGGTCATGCATCACTTAATCACAGAGGTATTTTCTGAGAAATACATCATTAGGCTATTTCATCATTGCGCAAATATCATAGAGTGCACTGACACACACCTTGATGGTGTAACCTGCTACACACCTAGGCTATATTATAGCCTACTGCCCTAGGCTACACGCCTGTACAGCACATTACTGCACTGGATACTGTAGGCAAGTGTAATGTGTTGTACTATGACCTTACAATGGCTATGACATCACTAAGCAATAGGAATTTTTCAGCTTCATTATAATCTTACAGGACTACTGTCATGTATGTGGTCTTGGTCATTGACTGAAACATCGTGGTGCATGACGGTACTGATGAAGATTTTAATCCTAGTGGCTTTAAATCTCTCTATTAATTGAAAGACAAATTCTGAAGTCATTGCTAAGGATTCCCTGCCATTTTTTTTTTTTGACTTCCATCCTATATAGAACACTATGTTACTGTGGGAGATGAGGCTTTCCAGAGAGCCTGGGAGACCCATCCAGGAAGTCCTGAATAATGACAGCATTGATTGTTGACAGGTAGTACTTGTGAACTCCAGAAATAGATGACAATGTATGCAAATACACCATCAGCTAGGATTATGACTGTTCCAATCCACCTCCAGGCCTCAAAAGTCCTGCTTTCCACTTACATCAGCATCCTTGCCAACAGGAGAAGGAAGGAGAATTAAGATGAAGAGCTGTGATTGCAAACAGCAAAAATAAGTGATTAAAAGAACATAAATATCCAATATTAACTTCTATTCTGGGCATGCTGCCTTCTTTCCATTAAGATTTTCTTTTTCTGATACACTAAAGGAATTACCTTATTATCTAAATATAGGGGTCTGTGATGAAGACTTGAAGTTCTAAGACCCAATTATTAACTTTTCCTAGTCATATGACCTTGGAAAATCACTTTACCCCAGGCCTGTTTCCTCATCTAGAACAGAACCTAGATCACATCATGCACTCAATAAGTATTTCCAGAGGTTAAAAAAAATGAATCTATAAAATAAGGATAAGCCAGGAGAGATCAGAGATTTCTTCCAGTCTCACCATTCAACAGACTTACAATTTTTTTGTTACAGGCTCATGCCCCTTGTCATTCTAATCCTCTTCTGCAAGTATGTCGATTCTTTGACAGAGGAATCTCTTTCTACTCAGTACAATCCTGCCTTACATTTTTTCATCACATGATAGTGTTACCTCTCAATAATGTTACAGCAAGAAGAAAGCATTTTACCATTAACCTGTTCGTATGTTTTTTTCATACAATAATCAGTTGCCAAAGCATATTACTGTTTTTAAAGTTTTATGCAATATTTCAAAACCTATAAGGAAATATTTACACTTTCCTTCCACAGTTGTTTTCTGCGTGATTTTAAGAGTTAAATGAACAGTTTCCAATACCTTGTGTCTGATGTTTTTCCACTCCATTAAAATGCTAAAAGATTTTTTTTTTCCTCTTCAGAAGGAAAGAGACCTTTCCCCTGTAATTTACTCTGGCTTTCTCAAAAGTGTGGTTGGAAAGTCAGTATAACTCAGGCAGAATCTAAAATGTTCTTGTTGTACAAGTGTGTGCCTAAAGGAAGCCTATAATTTCCAAGCATTCTTTCAGGAAGTTTGTATTCTCTGTTTTCCAGGGCGCCTTTACTTTCCAAGGGAGTATGATCGACATGCCATTACTGAAGCAAGCCCGGAACATTGTTACGCTTGCCATATCCATCAAGGAAAAATGATCTGTTAAATTAAGCCCTCGTCATGTGGGCTGAATGTGTACAGTGGGTTTCTTAAAGACAGACCATAATACCCAAGGCAACTTGCCACTATGCCAGATTGGAACCTTTCTCCATTTACAGTTCATGTTAGTCACATTGTTGTCGCTGTTGTTATCTCAGTGGCCACTTAATCCTCTAAAATGAACTTCCTTCTTTTTGGTTCCAAGTTTATGATTTTATTGTTCATTAATGTGTTATAGATATGGACTTGTTATTTCACAGGCAGATAAAATAGTAGGGAAAGATGGGCTGTGAGGGGAAGTTAGGTCTTTCCCAATATGTGTACTCCCTTCATCCTCGCAATAGATGTTTCCCACATTATTCATTTGTTCACTTGACTCCATAAATAATTTTAAGAAAGACCAGGCTTTTAAAAAATAATAACTAAATGAAGGGATTGTGTTTATTTCAATAAAAATCTGATGTTTTTTCAAAAAACAGGGGTAACACAGAAAAGTTGATTAATGATTATATTGGTTTGTACAGATATCTCCCCCAAAAATCTTCAAAACTGATTAGTGTTAACCTCCACCTCCCAAAACAAAACATCCATAATCCTTTAACTGTTCAGTGATGGCTGCGAAAGTCCGCATCCTGAGTGAATGCTTTGGGTCAACAGTTACCAGCAATTAAAAAATAAATGTGCATAAACACAAGACTATCCATTCTCCCCCTTTATTTCCCTGTTTAACTGTTTGCCACTGAGCCCATTTCCCCTGTAAATGTATGGCCGGGACAGGGCCCCCTCAGCTATAAACTTGTAGCCTCTAAGAAGACACAATGGGGCAGAGCTGGTGCATATGGTCCCCTGCGAGATTTGCATCACATTAGAGATGCTGCTACAGGTCATATGGGTGGTGTGGTTAACGGGCTTAGTAAAGCTGTTTTGAAGAGGTTAACCCAGCTTGTAGGAAGGGTAAATAAACATAACAACTAGCCATTCTTCCCTATTCAGCATGTGCTCTTATATTGAAGGCTAAAGGGTATTGAAGCTGCGAAGGATCAACTTGTGTTTGCCAGAGGACGCCAATGAAATTTGAAACACCAACAATCAGAGATTTTGTTTCTGCCCCTCATTAAATCATGAGCTTTTGTGTTGAGACTCTGGATGACTGTTCTTTAAGAAATTAACAGAATGGGAAGTTTTAAACTCTACACCAACCTTTTCATGACCTACACAGCAGCGAGGCTGCTACTCTAAGACAAACACTGCGGGGAAGGCTGTTCTGTTTATTTAAATTTGTAAATAGAAAACAGTTGTTGTTGTTTTTTTTAATTTTCATTTTTCACCTCCTCCTCTGCCCTTTTTATTTCCTATGTGGCCTCTACTATGTATCCCAACCAGGGTCCTACTTTCCCCCTATCTCTTCCATTCCTGCAGGAAGCCCCAGGGGGAGTAGAACTGAAGGTTATACACAAGGAAGAGGATCATGGAACCAAAGCAAAGTAGGAATGCCCACACACCATCATGCAACACCCACCCAACCAAAGCATGGCAGGAGGGCGGGCAATTCAGTTTTGACAGGAATACCAGAGGAAACTGATCAAGGCAGAAAGGTTCTGGGGAAACGCATTCTTGAGTAACAAACTAATATTCCCAAACATGGGATCCTTGGCGATAGCTCTTAAACAGAAAAGGGATGTGCCAAGTGGTCCTGGCCTTCCTTGGGCAGCACATCTCCCCTCCTTGGTGCACTCCCTCCAACCACTCATGAGAGCACTGTCACCCTTCACCTTGGTTGCTCTGTGGTGCTTCAGAGTTACCTGGAAAGGGAGGTGGGCACTACACACATCCTCATGTGGAAGGGCTGCAAGGAGAAAGCTAGCATCTCTGCCAACTTTCGAGATGACTGGCCTCCAGCCAAACTGGGCTTCATGACTGCAGACGGGCAGTGGGCAGCAATTACAAGAGAAGCAGCTCCCACTCCACCCCATTGTTGCAACTGTGCCCATCTAGGCTGGTAGCCAGGTGTGCATAAGGGTTAGTCCAGGACCATAGGCGTCCACACAGTTGGACTCCTCTGCTCAGAATACAGACACAGAACTGCTCAGAAGGCAAAGGCCTCCTCTCATTCTGACCTGTCATACACATACACACACTCACTCCACTCAAGGTGCAAAAAATGTAGGCAGGACCAGTCTTAAACAAAAGAGGAAAATAAAAACGTTTCTTTGGTCATGGCTGGTGTGGCTCAATTGACTGAGTGCCAGGCTGTGAACCAAAGTGTGGCCGGTTCAATTACCAATCAGAGCACATGCCTGGGTTGTGGGCTAGGTTCCCAGTAGGGGGTGCAAAAGAGACAACCACACATTGATGTTTCTTTCTCCCTCCCTTCCCCCTCTCTAAAAATAATTTTTTTAAATCTTTTAAAAAAGTTACTGTTAAAAACATTTTTTAAAAAAACTTTCTTTGTATTTCCCCCACAGGCAACCCCCTACTTCAACCCAAATGCCTTTCTCATCCTCTGTATTGGCCCAGATAACCCCTCCAGGATCTGACAGAAGGAAAGGGCAAGATGGCCTAGTTTCCACCCCAGTTACACAGGCAACCCCCAAACCCTACATGGGAGTCTCCTCCAGCCATGAGCTCCCTGAGAGCCAAGCCCTCCCTGTGAGGGAACCTCAGATGCACAGGTAAAGGCATTTGGATCTTGGGTAAAGCAAGTCCCTCCGCAAGGTCTCTACACACATCACCAACAGACCTGTGGGTTCCTAGGTCCCCAGCCAAGTTGAACCTAACACCACACCCTTTATCTCAAACTATGCTTTGTTCAAACAAAACCACCTGGCTGTTTTAGTGTCCCCAAGTGTCAGATTTACTATTTTCTTCATAACCCCTTGGTCCTGATTATGGTAGGATCATAAGATAGAGACCCATGAGAGCCAAAAATCTGGACCCACTTTGAGCAGAGGCTCTAGTGAGGGTCCTGGAAGAGTTTAGTCGGGGTGAGAGACTCGTTGTGCCTCATTCCTTGGAGAACAAAATCCCAGGACAAGGAGATGCTGGGAGACAAGGTTTTCCTGCCTGCATCTCTTTGGAGCCATGACGGGGCAGGGGGTGGGGGGAGGTGGTGCAGTGGCTGTAGATATCACAGGGAGGGTGGGAGAGTGTGAGGGAGGGCTGGGTGAACTGATCCCACTTGACATGATGGCAATACACAACCTGGGGAATCTTCTGAGCTAGGAGTGAGTCACAAAAAAGGGACTTTGCAGTAATCTGATTGATTAAAAGCCGTACCTGTTTATATTTTGCATAGCTCATCACAAGCTGCTTCGCTATATCATCCTCCTGTTATTAATTCTTGGGGCCTAAATTATGGGCAACACTATTAAAACATTATCAGAACTAATGAGAAACAATTACTTAGAAAATGAGCCTAGACAAGATTGAGTTGGAAACATCAGTGGTGATCACTGTAGATTAGTTTAATAAATCATCAGGTGCAAAGCAAGACTGACTGTATGTATGCAAAACCCTGTCTCGGGGAAATGAAATGGAGACTTTTTTGCATAATTTTTTCATTAATCTCAATAGGACCCGTGTGGTGTAGATTGTTTTATTCCCCTAATACCTTGCCTGGGGGAGGAGGGGTGCCCAATAATGTCTTCATTGTTTTACTGAGGTCTTAATGACAATCTGCGACAACCTCATTTTAATGTATAGAGGACTATATCAATCCAATCATGTTTCATTGAGATGTTGAGGGAAACTCTGGTGGAGTCAGGCTCTGTCCCAGAGCACAAGTTGGGAAGTTCCCAGGCATCTGGAGCCAGTCCCTTCAGATTTCCAAGTGTTAACCGCTGGCTCTCTTCTGTCTTCTCCAAGACAGGCTGGGAGAAAGGCCCTCAAGAACGCAAAGACTTTACACCTCCGATTTGAATCTGAAAGTAACTCGTTGCCTGGTATATTTTGGTGGGCAAATGGAAAAAACATGTAGGGTTTTTTCCCCCTTTACGGAAATAGATGTACAATTGTCATTAATACCTTTGCCGGAGCTCGGAAAACTAACTTTCATGGCTATGTTAAATTTCTAACGATATCTTAAGAGGTGGGGGAGTCGGGGTGGGGGGGGAGAATACAAGCTTTTTTTTTTTTTAAGAAAATTCTGCTTTTACGGTTTTCATTTATCTTGGAAAGCTAAACGTCTTGCGTTTTTACTTTTACTAGTACTTTGAAGACCATCTATGGTACCAAACAAGTTAAAAGATCATGAGCAGCAGCACGTGCATATTCATGCAGGCGAGGGTCACGGAGCCGGTCTGCAACGGCAGAGCTCGGGCCCCACGCTCGGGAGCACTGTCCTCCCAGGCAGCCCAGAGACCCTCTCTACCCCCCTCCCCGCCGCAAGAGGTTTTCGTGTGCGGTTTAGGGGGAAAGTAATTAGTTGATCTCAACATTTAAATGTTAAAACCTTAGTCATTCTTTCCACGCTTTATTTTAAATTGGGGTGGGACTGGGAGTCTAAGCAAACAAAATGGAAAATAAATTACTTTCCAAAACCTAACTTAGTACCTGAAATCTTGCGCGGAGGGACCGGGCAGCTTTTCTGTGACCGGTGATTTTTGTTGCTGTTGAAAATTTGTTTACATACCAGCAATTAATTGGCTTCTTGTTTCCTTCCAAATCAATACGAATTGCCAGGACATGAAAAAAGGGGCTATGTAGGAAGGAATCATCATTATCGCCAAAATCGTCGTTAGCGCCTTTTGCGGTCGTTTGCGGCCGATCGAACCCTCTTTCAGCTCACGGAGCTGAGCCTTCAGATTTTTTTTTTTTTTTTTGTAATTTTACAAAATCTTTTTGGACTTGTTTGTCGCTCGCGCTCTTTTTATATTTTAGTTTCTCTTCCCCTCCCCCACAGAAAGTTCTACTGTTTGCTGCTTCCAACAGAAAGGGCCTGGCGAGGCGAAGGACGTGCACCCTCTGAACGGGGACGCTCCGAGTCAGCGTCCCTGGCCAGCGTGCTCCCGAGCCCCGAGGTCTCTGGCGCACAGACGCGGAGAGCTGCAGGCTCTGCAGGCACCGTCCGCTGTGGTCGCTGCGAGCGCAGCGGCCGCCGGGACGGCAGGCGGGGCGGGCCGGGCCCGGGGACCCGGTGGGCAAGACTGCGGCCCCGCTCGCCCGCCGAGGGCTGCCTGGAGCCCGCTGTAATGGTGGCAGATCAAAGGCTGCCCCTTGTCCCCGCGGAGCCCGGGACAATCCCGTGCCTTTGTGCGCTGTTGCTAGGAGCCCAAGAAACTAAGAGAAAGTGTCAGGAGCATGTTAATCAGACTCGTTACAGTGTAACAATAACGTCCCTCTCGGGTCTCCCAAGTCCAGAGCACACCCGGCTCATCCTGCACACAGGCCCAACACCTGCGCGGGGCTCTCGCGCCCGCCCCGAGGACCGGCTGGCCCCTGTGCCCCAACAGCCCCCAAGTCCGTGCCTGGGCCAGTCGCAAGGACGAGGACCTAGGGTCCCTGCAAGGGGCAGGCGCATCTCCCGGGTCCTGATCTCCTTGACTGGATCCCCTCGCCTTTAACCTATCCAGCTCAAAGCCAGATCCATGGGATCCATGGGATCCACGGGATCCATGGCCGAGGGACTTGTGTAGGATCTGGATACCCCTGCTTTTCAGTCATTGAGTTGAATTGTCCACGTTTTTCAAACACGGTATTAGAATCAGGAGAAAAATGAACATTTCATTTAGGGTAGATTTTGGTTGAGGGTGTTTTCAGAAAAACTCTAAAATCAACTTTGCCGATTTTCCTTTTGCGTGCATAGAGTATACTTTAAGTGATAATCCCATGTTTGTTTCTTTTTAAATCACTTTGCTGATTTCTCTTAACTTCGAGAGAATCACTTCATTCGTTCATTTATTCATTCAACAAACATTTGTTGAACCCAACTCGGTGCCAGGCAGCTAGTCTGGAAATGTAGGACTGGTTTCAGATGCACTTTTAAAATTAAGATGGCCTTATGTGAAGTCAAAGAGGAGCAAATACATAAAATATCATCAGATGCCAAAATCATAGAAGTGCCATTGGCTACAAGTAGTGATAATAACAAGAGGTACAAATTAACAATTTAAAACGCTTGAAAAACTACACACCATATGCTTAGAAAACCAGCCACTTTTTCACCTATTTCATCTCCTTGTCTGCTCTTCTGGTCCTGGGAGCTCAGCCAGGCTGCAGTCCTGAAGCGGAGTCCTGCCTGAGGTCTGAGGAGTGAAATCAGACCTGTGTGTTTGTAAACAGCCTGTCAGCCTTGCTGAGGGAACAAACACTCTCTGGGTTTTGGCCCCTTTTCCCCTTGGCCTTACAAAGGAAACTGCAAAGCTGTGCTCAGGCTTAGGGCAGAATTTAGCCAGCTCAGGATGCTTTTCTCCAATATGAGCTCTTATTGAGGAATCAACCCACTCAGAAAGGGCAGAGGAGACCACACTTTCAGAGTATAACTGCTGAACCTAAAGTCAAAGACAAAGCTTTCTATTACAATATTACAGTAGAGAAATCCACTCTGGAGTCACCTTCCCTACCTGTTGGAGGAGGAACCCTGTAACTATGTTAGATTTCTCCGTTGGTCAAAATCAATTTCCCTCTCAAACTGTGTGTATAACATGTAAACATATAGAAAACTGGGCATGATCCCAGAGATTAGTCTAAACCCTGGAAGAAACTTTAGAGGTAACCTTCATTACATAAATAAGAAAGTTGGTATATTGAAAACTCCAGCCTGTGAAAAACAAGGGAGACTAGGCACTGACTATCATGTAATGTTGAAATGTCTAGCTAACAGAGAGAACTTCAATGAAAAGGAACCAGATATTTTTGTCCACACAATGCCAAATAGCTGGTTTGGCTGGGTTTGTTTTGCTTTTAAATAATGAATCAAATTGCCTTAGTTATTCATACACAGTAAAAAAAAAAAGCCAAGAGAAGAATGAACATCCCATTTCATATAGCTTTGTGGTGGAGAGTTCCTTCAGAAGACTACGCACTGTGGGCATCTGGCATAACTTTTTTTTTTAATGGGCTCTTTTGAGTTCCATGGAAGGAAGAACATAAAAACCATCATGAACTTCTGGCTTAGATTCCCTGGGAAAACTGTGTTAATGACCCAAACTCCCAAATGAGGAAAGGAGCACATCTGTTTCCTCCATCAGATTTCCAGAAACTGGAGTTTCTGCAGCCGTTTCCAGGGGAGCTCTATGATGCTTCTTCCAAAGTGCTGTAAGGAAGCTCTGGCCACTGCAGCCCCACTGACATTTCCACACCAGTGACACTGCCTCTCTCAAGGGGCCCCAACTATACCTGCAGTGCCTGACGCTCCTTTACAAAGCCTTTGTCCAAGATGTAACCAACCCCTCCCTCTTCACTCTGGCAACAAACTCCTAATGATTCTTCAAGTCACAACTTGAAAGTCACTTCTGTGAGGTCTCCCTAACTCCCCAGGGAAACAGGTCCTCCTCTTTAATTTTTTTTTTGTTTGTTTATTGTTAAGAGAGGGAGGTTCCTTTGTTGTTCCACTTACTTATGTATTCATTAGTTGATTCACACTCATTGGTTGGTTCTTGTATTGCATGTGTCCTGACCAGGGACCGAACACACAACCTTGGCCTATAGGAACAACCCTCCAACCAACTGAGCCACCCGGCCAGGGCTGGTTCAGATTCCTGTTTGTAGTACTTTTTTATGAGTGTGTGTCCCTAAAATAGTGTGAATGCTCTGAATATTGGGCATCGCCATGCACCTCTGGATCCTTCTTCCGCTCTGCTCCCACCCTCAGGAAGAGCTCAAAGAAAGTGTTCATTAAAATTAGGAACTGAGTCTTTCCTCTAGCAGACACTTTGGTTTTGATCCTGACTTTATAATTAATGGGGTTTCTTATATTCAGACAAGTCATTTGTTCTGTCTGAGCATCAGTTTCTTCACCTCTAAGAATAACATTACCTAACAAAGAGTTGTTATGATAAGGCAACGGGCACAAAAATTTACCGCCCCAATCACACTTAGAGAGCCTCACATGCCAGCTGGGGCATTGCTTCTGCCTCAGCTGCAGATGGCTGCCTAGGCGAAGGTGTCACCCTTCCTAGGGCAACCGCATCTGGTAAGTTTTATGTTGTGTATATTTTACCACAATTTTTAAAAAGAATCTTTAAAAAAAGAATGGCAGTCAAGGAAAGATAAATGAAAACCATAAATAAATATATATAGTACTTTTTTTAAGCACCTAGCAAAAAATAAAATAAAAATAAATAAGCCCTGGCCAAGTAGCTTAGTTGGTTAACATGTTGTTCCAATAAAGTAAGGTTGAGGGTTCGATCTCCAGTCAGGGCACCTGCAAGAAGCAATCAATGAATGCATAAGTAAGCGGAAGAGCAAATCGATGTTTCCCTCTCTCTCTTTCCCCCTTCCTCTATCTCTCTAAAATAAATAAAAAATTTAGCCCTGGCTGGTGTGGCTCAGTGGATTGAGTGCTGGCCTGTGAACCAAAGGGTGGACGGTTTGATTCCCAGTCAGAGCACATGCCTATGTTGCTGGCCAGGTCCCCAGTAGGGGGCACATGAGAGGCAAACTCACATTGATGTATCTCTCCCTTTCTTTCTTCCTTCCTTTCCCTTTCTCTGAAAATAAGTAAATAAAATCCCTAAAAATAAATAAAATAATATAAATTAAATGCTTAAATAAATAGCACCTAGCATCGTGCTCAGTGGCATAGCAGGCATTCAGTAAAGGTCAAATGATTTCCATCCAGGTGCTCGACCTGTGCTGCGGTCCAGGATGGGAATCCCACTGCAGCAAAGGTGGCTGAGAAGTGGGTTTCTATCACGTGAACTTCGTTTTCTCATTTTCTTTTGTTGGTAGGTAAAGGATATGTTCTCCCAGGAAAACATCTTGGTGGGGCCAATCCCTGGGTATACTGGTTATTGAGAGCCATGTACATTCCATGGGAGCTTTGTGGCTCTTTTGTTGTTCAGAATCTTCTAGACCCATCCCTGGACTATGGTAATTTCTCTCAGTATGGAGCAGTTCTGACCAGAAACTCATCATCATTTTGTCCAACTCCCTGGATTTTGTAGACGGACAATGAAGCCCAGGAGGATTATGCAGTACCGATTGCTGGCTGAAGGGGGCTCCATTCACATAGGGAAAAATAAAATGTGAATGTGCCTCCTGCAGTTGTGTGAATATTGGCCCTTCTAGTGGACTTGTTCAAGGTCACTCAGCTGTCAAAACCAAGTCTACAGCTAAAATCTCAAAATTAAATCACTAAACCACGCAGCTCCACACTCATGAATGCCTCAGATTTACCATTTCACATTAAGTTCCCCACTAAGGAACCTCCAAATGAGTTTTTTGAAACAATGAGAAAAATAGCTGAAGCCTATTTTTCAACAGCTGCCTCCCCTAGAGACAGTGCCTGACCCAGCCGAAGATATTTGAGCACATCACAATTCAAACAACTATACATCAAACACAGCCGGGAAGTTCTGCCACTAGGCAGATACCGCCCTGCTGTAGGCTTTTCACAGCCCCTGGCCACACAGGTCCTGATCCCTTCCCAGACTAAACAGTCGCTCTAACACATTGCGGGATTGTCCACTGGAGATTGGTCTATGGCTGAAGAACGTCTTGGTGGTCTAAGGAAAGGAGTCCCAGTAGAGGGATGAAGGAACAAGAGCTAGACCTCAAGGACAGAAGTTGATCACACCAAGCTGTGTTCGCTCTCTGGACCTCCGATCAGCTCTGGCCTCACTCCTGTGGCCTTCATCCTCCTTGGCCTTCATCATTCTGTGTATCATTGTTCATTCTGTCTCCTCCCTACTGTGGTCTGCTTCTACTTCCCTTTTCCTGGTTCTTATTATTTTACCTTCCTCCCTCTCCTCACAATTCCAAATGCAAAATTAACAAATGTAGGAAAGAAAACAAACTTCTTCTTAAATTCTGTAGTTTTTTTCTGTAAAATATATTTTTTTCCTAATTCTGTGTCCATGTTTTGGAAGTAAGTCTAGTATCTTAAGTTGCTTGCTGGATGCTCCATAGTTCCTCATTCACTGTGAAGTTGGCACAGGAGATTTATTAGCCCATTTTATTGCAGAGAGCCTGAGTGCAGAGGATGGCTCATGTTATATTTTGGGAATCAAGGTAGAAATGTCAGTGAGGCTGTTAATTATTCAATAAATTAAATGTCGCTGCCAAAGCTGCTATTCCTGACATCCTGCATTGATCATGCTGCCTCAGTGCAGCGCCAACATTCAGGTTCTGTTTAAGCAGAACAAACGATGAGGGTCTGTCAACTCAGTACTGGTTCTTTATGTTTTAATAGGAAACATATGCAGCCAGATATTTTCAACTTATGGCAAATATTCCATTTTAGATTACTGAGGATGTGATCCCCTCTCCAAAAAAATTATTTTTTACAATCTTACTTTGTAAAAAATCTTTTTAAAAAACAATCAGTCTTTGTGTCATGTAAAGAATTTTAAATTGTGAAATATATTTAAGAGAATATTTAAGGTAAATATTTTCAAAATAAAAAGCAACTGAATAGGTCACAAATTTGCATGCATTACCTCTGAAAATGAGAAAATTTAAACCGGTTTACTCAAATAGCGCCATTGGCCTTTCTCCTTCCTTCCCAGGAAGCATGTGTGTTAGATTAGTGCTCAAAAAAGAGAATGTGTTTTCATAGCCTCCAGTGCACGTTTATAAAAACTTGTGATGATTTTAAGACTACACCTTCATTTTTTGAATTTTCGAAACTTTTACTCTCTTATTTTCTTTCAACAAAACAGACTGAAGAACCCCTTTAAGAAATTTTATACATTCCCACAGAGTCCCAGTTTGGTGACCTTCAGGCCACAGAGTAAAACCTTTCTTTTAAGTCAAGCATTCCCCATTGGGAAGTGCTCCAGCTTTTTCTTTTTATGAGGATTTTTAACTGCTGGACTTAATTTAATTACTGTATTTTGTACATAACTCCCAGAAGCCCCAGGGCATGAGCTTGACTTTTTTTTTAAAAAACCAACTTTCAAATGAATATCTTTAGAAATGCACATTTCTGATAGTAATGTTACTTCTTTCACTTGTATTTCTAACCTGACTACCAAACATGGACCTTTCTGGGTTCAGGTTTATTCATGGAGAGGTCACAACCTCAGTATCCCTTTGCCACAGATACTTGTACCGAGTAGACATGGGATGTAGTCACTTGAGTCCTTAGTGTGGAACCTCAGTTTCATAACCAGAAAATAAAAATCATCTCCAGTTTAATTACATTTTTTAAAAGTCGAAGGTGACATAGTCTTCAAGAAGAAGCGTTCCTAGGTAGAAATTGCCTTGAAAACAGTAGCATGCTGGCCCTGTGGTTGAAGTCTGCCACCATCTCTCCCTATAGTTTCTATGATGTATGCCTCCCTCAACATCAACTGCTGCTCCTGGACCCCAGCAGAGCCTGAACATACACACATACACACACAAGGAGTTGTCATCCCAAGCTAATAGCAAAGATTCATTATCTTCATTTATCTTTATCCATAACACTTTCATTTCATAATTTTGATTTCCATCTGGAAATAAAAAACTTTGACCACATCTTGACTCTCTAAGGTGAAAAACACTTTGTTAGTAATTGACTTAAAACTCAATTAGGAGCCTGGCTGGTGTGGCTCAGTGGATTGAGTGCCAACCCACGAACCAAGGGATCGCCAGTTCAAGCCCCAGTCAGGGCACGTGACTAGGTTGCAGGCCAGGTCCCCAGTAGGGGGCACATGAGAGGCAACCACACATTAATGTTTCTTTCCTTCTCCCTCCTTTCCCCTCTGTCTAAAAATATACAAATAAAATCTTTTTTAAAAAAAAACTCAGGAATACTGAAACATGGGGCAAACATAAAATTTCCAAATTTCTAAGATCTGCCCAAAATACTTCATGGGCATGGTGTCACTTATGAAGTAAGTTTCATTTTAGGACTTCTGTGATCTCTGAATTTAGGAAGATGTTTTAGAGCAAAATCAGATTTAGGTGAATCTGATTTTCTTATTTACTTTGATTTAAATTTTAAAGTAATAGAAATCACTATTTTGGTGCCAAAGAATGACTTGAGAGATCATCTAGGCCAAGGGTTCTGGACCTTGGCTGCATATTAGAATTACTTGTGGGTTAAGTAAATATCAATGTCTGGGCCCCACCAAGACTCATTAAGTAAGGCTCTAGCCTGACCCATCATTTTGCAGTTAAAAAGTGAAACAACAGAACAAAACCCTGAAAGATTAAGTATGGCTTTTACATTAGCAGTCTGCCCTAGCTGCTGTGGCTCACTGGATTGAGTGCCAGCCTATGAATTGAAAAGTCATTGGTTCACCTGAAACACCAATCCAAAAGAACCTATGCACCCCAATGTTCATAGCAGCACAATTTACAATAGCCAAATGCTGGAAGCAACCTAGGTGCCCATCAGTCAATGAGTGGATCAAAAAACTGTGGTACATTTACACAATGGAATTCTACGCAGCAGAGAGAAAGGAGATCCTACCCTTTGCAACAGCATGGATGGAACTAG
>VMDR010015246.1:0-22534 GCA_007922815.1 Macrotus californicus | reverse complement strand
ATCCCACTTACAAGTACATCAAAAAAATGAAACACCTAGAAATAAATTTAACCAAGGAGGTAAAAGACCTGTAACTCAGAAAATATAAGACACTGAAGAAAGTAATTGAAAAGGATACACATAAATGGAAAGATAAACTGTGCTCATGAATAGGAAAATCAACATCATTAAAATGCCCATACTACCCAAAGTAATGTATAGATTCAATGCAATTCCTATCAAAATACCAATGGGATTTTTCATAGAACTAGAATAAGTAATCCCAAAATTTATATGGAACCACAGAAGATCCCAAATAGCCACAGCAATCTTGAGAAAGAAGAGGAAAGTTGGAGGCATCATGCCACCTGATATCAAACTATACTATAAGGCTATAGGAATCAAAACAGCAGGGACTGGCAAAAAGAAATAGACATGTAGATCAATGGGACAGAATATAGAGCCCAGAAATAACCTCACATCTATATGGTCAATTGATCTATGACAATGGGGGCAAGAGTGTATAATGGGATAAAGACAGTCTCTTCAATAAAAGGAATTTGGAAAACAGAACAGAAATGTACAAAAAAATGAAACTAGACCACTTCCTTTCACAGGAAGAAAGAATATACAGGAATAAAATAAAAATAAGCTGAAGACTTAAATGTAAGACTCAAAACCACAAAACTTCCAAAAGAAAACTTAGACAGTAAATTCTTTGACATGGCTCTCAGTAATTTTTTTTTAGATTTGTCTCAAGCAAAGGAAACAAAAGAAAAATTAAACAAATGTCGCTACATCAAACAAAAGTTTTTGCACAGTGAAAGAAACTATCAACAAAACCAAAAACCTGAACAAGACACTTCTCCAAGGAGGACATACAGAGGGCCCAGAGGCATTTGAAAGGATGCTCAGCATCACTAGCCATCAGAAAGATGCAAATTAAAACCACAATGAGATATCACCTCACACCTGTCAGAATGGCCATCATAAACAAATCAACAAACAAGTGCTGGTGAGGATGTGGAGAAAAGGGAACCCTAGTGCACTGTTGGTGGGAATGCAGACTGGTGCAGCCACTGTGGAAAACAGTACGGAATTTCCTCAGAAAACTAAAAATGGAACTGCCTTTTGACCCAGCAATTCCACTGCTGGGATTATACCCCAAGAATTCTGAAACACCAGTTCAAAAGAACCTATGCACCCCAATGTATATAGCAGCACAATTAACAATAATATCCAAGCGCTGAAAGCAACCTAAGTGCCCATCAGTAAATGAGTGGATCAAAAAAAACTGTGATATATTTATACAATGGAATTCTATGCAGCAGAAAGAAAGAAGGAACTCAAATACCTTTTGTGACAGCATGGACAGAACTGGAGCATAGTATGCTAAGCGAGATAAGCCAGTCAGTGAAAGACAAATACCATATCTCACCTATAAGAGGAATGTAGTGAACAAAATAAACTAATGAGCAAAACAGACACAGAGGCATAGAAACATGAAACACACAGCAGCCAGAGGGGAAGGGGGAACAGGGATAATAGTGGGAAGAAGGGGAAGGGACTAGTCAAAGAATGTGTATGAATGACCCATGGACGTGGACAACAGTGTGGGGATGGCCTGTGGGAGCAGGGGATGGGCTGGGAGGTGGAGGGTGCAGGGGGGAAAATTGGGACAACTGTAATCGAATAACAATAAAAAAGAATGGTGCTTGTCAGGGGCTGGGAGAAGAGGCAGAACAGGGACTTATTGTTTAATGTGTGTAGAGTTTCGGTTTTACAAGATGAACGAACCAGAGATGAACAGTGGTGATGGTTGCACAACATCCTGAATGCATTTAATACCACTGAACTGTACACTTGAAAATGGTTAAGATGGTGAACTTTATGTCATGGGTATTTCACCACAATAAAAAGATTGGGAAAAATATCTTTATTATCCATTCTTTTCTCTTAATTCTCACCACGATTGCTTAAGTCTGACCAATGGTCACTAACAGCCCTGCTAGCCAGAGGCTGACTCCATGCAAGAGGTATGTTTTTTTTTTTTAATTAGGTTCCAATATAAAAGCCAGGAGTCTCTGGATATCATTTTTCCATTTAGGAAAACCAGGATTCCTTAGAGATAGACAGTTCCAAGTTTGGGCAGGAAATTTTCAAAGATGAGCTGGGACAGCTTAAGAAGTTGTCACACTACAGAAACTGCATTTTGAGGGAGACCCAACCAGCAGGCTTGAAAATTGGCACTCCGAGGGCACTCAGGACGGGCCTGCCACTGCAGTCCTCTGGTGCACAGATGAACAGAAGAGCCCCTGGGACTCCCCAGACCTACTCTTTTGTCTGCATGAGTGTTTACAGCACCGATATAATACAAAGCAAAGTTGATCCCAGCTTTTCGTCCCAGAGGTCAGTACCTCTGGTGAACAGAATGGCACCAGAGAATCCTCAGCCAGTCCATTTTACCCACATGGATGATTCCAGCATGAACCTGATACCACAGAATCCAGCTGACCCCACAACACGGAAGCAGCGCCAAAAACGCACCTCATTTGTGCATATGCAGCACAAACAGTTGGAGGGTCTGTTCATTTAGTGACACCAGGTTTCCAGATAAAAATTTCCATTGAAACTCAACCTACTGGAGTCAACAATAAAGACTTGGGCTGGGAACCAATGGGTCAAACTGAGGAAGCAGCAGCAACAGCTGTCACTAAAGCAACCAAATCAGATTCTTCCAGCCAAGAATGTGCCCACCTCACCTACAGCATCAACCAGTCCTTACCCCTTTTTCCTGGCAGTTTCAGACTTCTATAGCTCCCTTCCACCTCAGTCCATAGGCCCTTCCAATTTGACATGGGACTCTATCATCACTGAGAGTCCCACAGGTGGCCAAATGCAAGATCCTCTTGAAGAGGCTGGTGGCCTCAGTTCCTGCTTTGTACTCTGTGCCTATGACACAGAGTGAGTCATGGAAAGGTACAGTTTTCCTGATGAGGATGAAATGTCCGACACTTCTTTCCACTGTCTGTATCAGCATCACTCACCCTCAGCCCGCAGCTAGAAGAAAAGTGTTCTCTTACATTCTTTGCTGATGCAGCTTTAGGTCTATTGCCTGGGCAAACCTCATCCAGTTTGACAAGCTAAAGCCTTTCAGCCTACAACCTAAGAGACAGCCAGGAATTCCAGAACACCTCCAGTATGGTGGGCTTTGAAATTTTCCGATCAAAGTCCTAATCAATACCAGAGTGTATAGACAAAGAAAAAAAGAAGTTATCAAAGACTACTTACGGTTGTGCCAAATGACACAGAAGCACACTTGAAAAGGCTCAGACAGATCAAAAGTGAGATGATTTTATTATCCACAAAAAGAACTATAGTGGAATAAAAACCATAATATATATTTAAATCTATGAGTTTATTATAATAAAAATTAGTTGATAATCATGGAAGATGACTGGAAACCAACTCATTATTTTGAAAATATATAAGTTAAAGAATCAAGAAAATGGAACCCTTCTGCATTCTTGGTGGGAATGCAAAATGGTCCAGCCACCGTGGAAAACAGTATGGAGATTCCTTTAAAAGAGAACCACCATATGATCTAGTGATTCCACTTCTGGATTTGTAAGAAAAAGAATTAAAATCCATCCTATCTCTCCTAAACAAAGCATACTGCTAAGTTACCAAATAATGGTTGAGGGGAAGTTTCTCTTTCTAGAAGTATTTGTGTCTAATAAATAAAGAGATTTACACACACAAACATACCAAACATACATGTGTATAACTCATATAATTTTTAAAAATCACCATTCTGAAAACTCTAAAAAGTAGTTGAACCAAACAGTCAATATAAATGGCTGCTAATGTTACGCAGAAGAGAGACCATCGTACATCTGCTGGCATGTGGAAGAACGCAATACCACTGGAGTAGGTTTGCCAACAAAACTGAGCTAAAATCTGATGAAGCTTCTGTATCTGACTACCAATTTATGAAACGTACAGAGGAAAGGTGAAAATAAATGATACTTTAGAGATGCAATCAGCAAAATGCATACTCTGGGAAATTTTACAAGACAAACATCCCAGTTTCTTTACTAAAAAATTACAATAAAATAATGCAATATAATCATGCAGAATTATTTAACACTCAACAGCATTGGGATTTAAAATACAGACTTTCAGCATCAGAGAGATTTACAATCCTATTCTGCATATGTTATTTCTCAGCAATTTGCATGGAGAAATTAACTTGACCTCTTCAAGCTCAGGTTTCTTCACCTGCGAAACAATAATAGTGATAGTACCTGTCTCACAGGGTTACTGTGAGGACTGAAAGAATGTACGTGAAATACTTAGCTCGTTGATTCGTGCGATACTCACATTAGAAGTTATTATTTTCATCATTAGGAAATGCGTGTTGAATGATTAGACAAATGACTAGAATTAATCTGCTAGAAACACTGAATGTGAACTATTCTTAGCTGATAAGGCTGATCATGTCATTACTCAGTATTCACTGGGTGCTGGCGCAGGAGGCACAAAAATGAATAAGACATGACCTGCACTTTTTTTACGTTTGCCTTCTCAGAAAGAAATCAGCCATGTCTTATCCCCAAGAAATACAGCTAATGAAGGTGTCAAGGCCCACGAACAGGCTGCTGGAAGGAACTTTCAGTGAGGAGGCCACCACACGTTTGCACTTTCGTGTAGGTCACGTAGAACTGATTGCTTATTGTCATGAGAGTTCACTCTGCATTACGGAAGGGTTTCAGAATTACTGACATTCTTACAGACGCTGACTACTCCTGCCTGGTGGTTCTCTTCTACTCCAGCTACTCCCACCTGTTCCTCTTTCCCCGTCCACAAGCTTTCCTTTTACTCCACATAGCTCCTGAAGATCAAAAGCCGAGAACACATTCATCTGTATGACTTGGATGAGGAAGAGAATAAATAAGCTTGCCAGAATGTTCAGAGAACAAATACTTCCTCATTAGAGAAAGGACAACTGACCTACTTAAAGGGTGAGATACAATGACTAATGCAATACAGACCCCACTTTGTACACACTCAACTTAACAAATGACTCAGACCTACACTACTACCCTACCCCAGCCCCAACCCAGCAAGCTGCTGTTGCCATGGGAACCATCAGAGGCAGGAAGGGGGAAAAAAACCAAAACTAAAGGTTTTAGAGAATCAAGGGTTCAAAATAAGAGGAAAGAAACTGAGCTTGTCTTCCCAAGCTTATCTCAAGTCTGTTCACTGAACTGTTTTACTGCCTAAAATTGCATATTTATAGAGAGCCATGGTTAGCAAGCTGAACTTTTTTAAAAGACAACTGCTTCTAATGGGAGTTTTTGCAATAATACTCTAATTATCTTCTGGCTAACTTTTCACTAATGACATGAGAAATTCTTATTAGTAGTATTTTTATCAGCGACAGAGGTTGTCCTGACTTTCAGCATCCCAGGCACAGCAGGGGCATTCACGTAGCAGCATAATTCACACCACCACGCATATGTAAGACAAGCCCAGTCCCGGCTAGCACATAGAATACAACAGGAAATGAGCCCCCTGGAGCTCTTATTCTTTGGGGTCTCCAAACTGGATGACAGAAACCTGGGGCAGTCCATAGCAAAGCCTGCCACTTGGAGGGAGGCTACCTGAAGTAGGAGAGAGGGAGGACCACACACCAAGAGAAGTTCCTCTGAAGGATGAATAAAGAAACAGAGAGAGGGTAGGGGAGAGAGAGAGGGGAGAGAGAGAGAGAGGGGAGAGGAAGGGGAGAAGAGGGAGGGAGCGGGAGGAGAGAGGGGGAGAGGGGGAGTCGATTTGAGGAGAAGTTCCGGATAAACTCATTTGTGTTCCTACAAGTTATGTACTTCCTAGTTACACAAGGTAAAACAGTCTCTTTATGCTTAATATACTCTGAATTGTTTTTTGTCCATTACAAACAAGAGCCCCAACTAATACAGCTTCGGTTTCAGACCCACTGATAGATCTCCTCCCTGATCACTCAACATGCCTCCACCGGTGCTTCTAGGTGCAGCAGCCCTCAGTAGTTGAGAGATCAGGGCCCTCATTTTCCTCACTGTGTTGTTGGATCACCTAGAGCAGTAATAAATCTGATTCCAAATATCACTGAACAGCTTTCAAAAACAGTGGAAAGATACTTGGGAGGGTCGCAAAAGTTAGCTTTCAAATATTTGCATTGATGGGCTAAATGAAGTTGAACAGCGAAATATTTTGTGTAACAAATGGACCTTTTTTGGTTGATTTCAGATTGTTAGTTAAGGTTTTTGCCAACTTTTTTCCTAGAAATTACATAAACTTCCAGAATCTTTTTAGATTTTTTTTCATTTTATTACAAGAAAGACACACACACACAGAGACCATATTTAATTCTACCTTCCTTAAACAAATATTTCCTTCCAGTTTGCATCTAATATATTCATATTTTTCCACAAGTAGAATCACAGTGATATAACTTTGTCTTCCTGCTTTTTCATTTATATTAAAAAATGAAAGTCCTTTTTCCATACCTGATCTTCATAAATCTACTTTAATAACTCTATGTATAACCATATTCATATATAATTCTATGTATTCCTGCCAGTAGGTATATAATTTATAAAATATAATTTATATTTTTCAGTTGTTGGACATTCTATTTTCCCCAATTATTATGAATAGTGCTTCAGTGAAAGGCAAGATTATTGGGACAAAAATCTATGAAAAGCTCTTACTGTGTATTATGCAAAATTTGTTCTCAAAAAAATTGTCGAGTCACTCCACCACCAGTCACATGTGGGTGTACGTATGTGAATGTTCACTTCTAATGCAGCAGATCCTGTCTTTGGTATTATCGTCTTATTTTTCTTTTCCTTATATAATAGATACAACATGTTTCCTTTTAGTGGACAGCATAGAAATTAAAACCCGAATTTCAGAAAGAGAATAATGCCGAAGAAAGGAAACAAAAATAAAAGTATGTAAGTTTCCTATTTCTAAGTCTCTTGAAAATAAACATTATTAATATATGATTTTCCTCTTTTAGAAATTGCAAGCTTGCATGGACATTCTATCTATCAATAAGGAGTCTGGTTTCATAAACTATTAAAACAAGGATGTAAATTTGTCATTTTATACTCTCCCTAAAAACAGGTATACTTCATAAAAAACAAAGCTGTGTATAATAGAGGATAAAAGTCAGAAAGGGCAAAACCTAGAAATGTCCTTTGAAAGGTTTTACAGAGTCATAAAAAAGAAGGGTTAAAATTTATGCACCAATATTATCCCAAAATAGCCCATGTTTTTCTGACACTTGGTTCATCTACCTTCCCTGCTCTGAGGTTTGAACCTTTCTTGGAGACAAGTATCCAAGCTGTAAACTCCAAGATGCTTTCTTTTAGGAAGCAGCAACAGGCGGAGGCGGGCTATGTGGTTCTTAATGTGAGCTCCGGTACAATCTTTATTTTAAACTTTGGAATTCTGCCAAGGTGAAGAGCAGCTCTGGGCTAGACTTAGGACAATGAAGACTAAAATGACAGATGCATTTAAACAGTTGTGTGCAGACGCCAGAGACTAGCTCTCCTAAAATAGACTAGATGGGATTTCATAAACTCTCTTGAACTCCTTGTTTATCAGAGAAATGTATGCTGTCTTCATAAAAGTAATGGAATGGTGCCACATATCTAGTGATATGGTGATCATATTCCAAATGCTATACTCTAAACCCTTGGATTTCAACTACTCACCCATAGGTTTTTGTTGTTAAGCACATATAACAGAAAAAAAAGTTAAAGAATACTATTTCTAGTCTGAATTCTCCTAGAACATAAATTATTGAGAGGTTGCCAGATGGGAAGAGGTGGGAGGCTGGACGAACAAGGTGAAGGGACTGAGAAGCACAGATTGCCAGTGACAAAGTCACAGGGACGTAAAGCACAGCGAAGGGAATATAATCAATAATATCATAATAACTATGTGTAGTGTCAGACGGGTACTAGACTTACAGGGATAATCACTTCACAAGTTCTACAAATATCTAATCGCTATGTTGTACACCTGAAAGTAAGATAATAGTGTATATCAACTATAATTTTAAAAGAATTTTTTAAAAATAAAACTCTATGCCGGTTCCTCCCTTGTTTCTCTGGCCTCCCCCAGGCTAGAGCTGCTACAACGCACCCACCTGCATGCATATGAGTCAAACACACGCTCTCCTTTTCTGACAACCCCAAGGCTTGGCTTAATATTATGAGATTAGAAATCCTACTTTAAAGAAACTGCACACCAAAAGTATTCCTAGCAGCCCAAATTGAGATTTAATTATTGAAACTATAACTTGATGGGATTTTTTCCCCCAATAACAATTTTAATCTTTCATATCACATTAACCAAAAACTACTGAGCCAACAGCATTTGAAAAAAAAAGAACGCGGACTTTCAGCCAGAAAGAGAAAAACTTATGGGTAAGAAAGAAGCATCGGTATCGACACGTTTTTAGACCAAAGCACTTTCCAGTAGCACTGCCGTTCACGTTCATTTCCCTCCACTGGCAGTCAACAGCAGTGTGTGCTGCCACCTCCGACAACTGTGGAATTGACTCTCCTGAGGCTAAAACAATCTAACTCTAGTTCTCCGTACAGTCCAACTCACCAACTCAAAATAAGTTAGAGAAATCGTACCTTGGAACTTGCATCCAAAGGCTGCTTTCTGAAGTCTCTGAGGAGAGGTTCAGAATCCTAGCAATTGGGATCAAACCAGCAAAATATATCTCACCTAGGACAGAAGGGTGAGGAGGAGGGGCAAGTACAGGCTCTGACCCCCACGCACGCCCACCTGTGTGATTACTTAGCAGGTGAGGGTAGGCATACACTGATTCCTAGAATGGCCTCCTTGTCTTAAATGAAACACCAGAGTCTGCTATAGTTCTGCAGCTCTGTCCCCAAGACACAGATCTTAATTTTTCAGTCTGGAAAGACTTTAAAATGAAGTACTTCAGCTACAATGACGTCAGGGAAAAGAGCTCAAAAATTCCATACATAGAACCCTGCTGGATCTTTCTGATCCAAGCTTAAAGAGAACCCAGGAGGTCTCCTTAACTGGACTCACTTGGGGTAATTTAACCTCAAGAGGGAAGCAAAGGAATAACAGGTTTTGCCTTGTTTTGAAATAATATACAGTCATCAAGAAAGAAGTTATCACCTGGAGAGCTTGTTAAACGTTGAGATTCACCCAGACTCCTGAGATGAATCTTTACCAGACTCCTTCCTTACACAGTTTGGTAAATCCATTGATCTAAAGGCACAGAAACTATGTTTTAACTGAAGGAAATAAATGCCAAAATGTGACATTGGGGGCTTTAGCACATAATTAGGAAAGGTTTTAGTGGCAGCCCCTGCCCTCACACCTAGACAGGTTTCTCACTCAATCATGCACGGTAAGCACTGCTTGTTGAGAGTGTTAATTACGCAGCTGCCACTGATATGAATACTTATTGGCTGCACATGGACTAGACAAAGAAAGAAGGAGTGAGATCCTGGGTCAGTTTATAAGCAAGAGAAATACCAAAAATTAATCACATATCAGTGGGATAAAAATGTGTCATCCCCAAGCAAAGCAGCCACCGCAGCGGTGCCTGGCCCACAGTTGCCAGGGGACCTGCTGCTTGTGTCTAGGCCATGTGGGTGGGTGTTAAAGAATCCATAAGGTATGATGCTCATTTCCTGCGCTCTAGGCAAACAGCAGGTGGACTGCCCTCCCACTGTCTTAACAGACAAAGCCACTTCAAATTCCAGAATTTGGCAAGCAATGTAAGTCCATGGCGAAGGTGAAAGGGCATTGAGAGGGAATAAATACTTCTCACATAATAAAAACTCTAATTAATGGGGCACTCTCCAGGTAGATAGTGTCAAATGTGTGTGTGTTCCTGACTTGAGTAACCTGACTTGTACCCTTGCATATCAAGGGCCATGTAGTTTCTTTATCACATAGCGATTTTTGCCTCCCTATCAAGTTGAGTGATGAGGCCCAGTGGTATAAGCCAAGTCTCTGTAGACAAGATGAAGGAGAAAGCCTGCCCCAGTCAACACCTGGAATCATGGACAAGGTGGGTGGGTGGGAAAGTAAAGCTGCATGACAGGTGAACTGACTTTGCCTTGAGAGCAAAAGATTATAGCATAGGTTTGAATAAAAAAGCCAAAATCAGAGGGGTTTCTGACCCACTCCCCATTTGGAATCCTGGAATGAGACCTTCTGTAAGGGACTCTTCCAGCCTCTGGCAAGGGGTTAGGGTGGATGAGTTGAGCAAAAGTAGGAGAAGCAGTGTTCCCTGCTCCTTCTGTGCATGATGTACAAAGGATCTAGAAAGTTCCTGTGGTCCTGGGCAGGGTCTGGGGAGCGACTGGGAGGACCGACCACTGGACTTGGAGAAGCCTGGAGTTGGGAAAAGGAGGTCTGAGACCTTCAGTGGCTGGAAGCAATGTCAAGTCACCAACAGACAGCAGTGGATACCAAAAGAATAAATGGAACTAGTTTTCCTGCAGTGGATGCTGGTGCAGACCAAACCATCCAGCCCACAGTAAGACAAGTTAAGAGACCTCATCAGCTTTTTCCTTATGCAGAGAAACCACCTGGAAGATAATAGAGAAAATATATATATTGATCACTCCCCCACTCTGCCTTCCTGGCACAGGAATCCTAAAACTCTTGTAATATCCTAAGTGATAAGAGAACTAGGAGCATCTTTTACCCTAATATTTGGTCTTTGACCTGTTTCTGACACGGGGCTTCTAAATCCCTTGTGATTTCCTAGGCGATAGCAGTGTCTTTTGCTCCAGTGAGGTGGCTCTGGGTAGGGTCCTAGATGGGGACTGGTCATGAGAAATACTAAGCCAAGCCATGCATTTTCAGCCCCACCCCCATGCTCCAGAATGGGGAAAGGGACTGAAAAGGGGGTTAATGATGGATCATGCCTATGTGATGACGCCTCCATAAAAATCCCAGAAATATGGGGCTCAGAGAGCTTTCAGGTTGGTAAACACATAGAGGTGTCTGGAGGGAGCGTGGAAGCTCTGCACCCCTTCCCACACACCTTGCACTACACATCTTTTCCATCTGAATGTTCACCATCTTCTTTATCATGTCAATTTGTAATAGTCTGGTGAACAGTAAGTAAACTGTTTTCCTGAGTTCTGTGAGCTGCTCCAGCAAATTAATGGGACCCAAGGAGGGGGTCATGGGGACCTCTGATTTATAGCCGAGGGGTCAGAAGCCCAGGTTGACTAGCACCCGAAGTTGAGGATAGGGGGCAGTCTTGTGGGACTGAGCCCTTAATCTGTAGAACATTCAGGTAGATAGTGTCACAATTGAGTGCACTTCAGTTGTAGGACACCCAGGTAGTGTCACAGTGAATTGCTGGCTGGGAAAAAAAAAAAAACCCTACATATCTGTGTCAGAAATGGGAGTGTGATAGAAAGGATACACAGGAGGAAGACTGAGGTTTCCTTTATACCACCTTTGGGGGAAAATGACAAGGGGAGGGAGTAACAGCCCCATTATGAAAATGGACTTTAGTTGACTAAATATTTCCTTGGAAGAGTTTTGAAACCAGAAGGTAATAGAGTTTCTTCCACCCCCCAAATCAGCCCTCTGCTGTCCAGCAGGGATGTAAGAAAGACTAGTTGCCGAGGAAGTGAAGAAACTACATTTCCTTTGCACATCTGAGTATCTGAACTTGCTGCCCTGGTATCACAGCTAACCTTTATTGAGTGTTCACTCTATGCCAGGTACTGTGCCAAGTGTTCTCTGAGCCTTACTTGATTTAATTCTGGATACGAAGTACTAGTATTACCCTGCTTTTGTAGTTGAAGGAATTGAGGCACAGAAAAATGCGGTAACTCTCTCAAAGTCAGTGGTGAGGTGTGGATTTGCTCTCATGCACTCAGATGCAGGACCCATACTCTTAATCCCTACACTGGAAGCCCTCGAAAGCTCCTCTTTGCATGTTATATATTTCGAACAGCTTCCTACACACGTCTCCATTATGTAACCGAGAATGTTTCCTGAGATGATGTGGTTTGATGATGAAAAGAAAGCTACCAGGAAATTTGGAGAGTATGAGCCTTTGATGTAAATTGTGGGTGCACTTTTGTACACAAAACATTATTTGGAGTGATCTGAACCCAAAGGTCAAGAATTGTTGACCCTGAGTAGTGGGATTTGGAGTCATTTTTAAACTTTTCTTTCTTGTTTCCTGTTCAATTAAAACCTTTATAAGATTTTGAACTCACTGTATTTGCAGAAAAATACAGCGAGGTTTGTGTCGCTCAGGGCGGAATTGGCATCCCTGCAATAAGAAACCCCACAATTTCAGTGGCTCAACACATGCGATTTTATTTCTTTGCTGTGGCCAGTCTGGCAGCTCTGCCAGGTAGCTTCCTTTTGAATGGTGACTCAGCAATTGGGTCTACTTCTATCTTACAGGTCCAGTATTTCAACGCTGGTTTCCAGGATCCCAAAAGCAGGGGATGAAAAAGAATGAGGAACTGACACCTGGCGTTCAATGCCTCCATGGCCTCATTTTAACTGTAAGGGTGGGAAGTGAGTCTATTGTGTCCCTGAAGGAGCGAACTGGACATAGGCAAACACAATAATCTCTCTATCATAATGTGATTTCTGTTTTGAAGGCTATAAAGACAGAGAGAGAGAGCACGGCCTGCGGGGTCAGGCCGCCTGGACTCATATCCCAGCTTAGACACTTATTGACTAGGTGACTTTGAGCAAGTTATTCAGCCTCATGGGGCCTCAGTTTACTCATCTTCCAATGAGGACGACAAGGTTGCTGTGCAGATTACATGAGATCATATGTTGATTGTTCACAAAGATGACTATGATAATTTCCTATCCTTGTATGCTTGCCCATTTGCGATGCGAGTTTTCCTCCCATAGAAAGGAAGAGTTTGCCTCCCTACTCTTGCATCTGGGTTGTACCTACATTTTGTTTTGACCAAGGGAAGGTGGTAGAAGTGCTATGTGGGGCTTCCAAACCTAGAACTCAACCAGCCTTGCAGCTGCTGCTGTCACCTCTTGGAATTCTGCCCTGAAACTCCATGTGAGGAAGCCCCATCTAGCCTACTGGAGGATGAGAGGTCAATAGAGGAGACACAAGCTGTCCCAGTTGAGGCCCCTTAGACCAACCAGCTAACAGCTACCCACCAATTGTCAGACATATGAGGGGGAACAAGTTAAGCCATCAGAGCTGCCAAATAATTTGCAGCCACATGCATGACCATAGGCAAGAAGAGCAGAAAAATCATCCAGCTGAGTCCAGCCCAAATTGATGACTCACAGAAGCATAAGTGGCCCTTAAAATGGTTGTTGTTTTAAGCCAGAGTTTAGCACAGTGTCTGTCTTAGCTTCATCACACTGCTTAGCACAGTGCCTGGCACATTAAGTATTACTTAATAAATGTCAGGTAATGTTATTGCTATTATTTTCATCCAATTTAAAGCTAACCATGTTTACATACGAGAGACAGAACAAGGATTTCTAATCTCATTTCATAGGTGAGAAAATGAAGGCCCAGGGATGGTAAATGGTTTGCTTGATATCACAGAGTTCTGAAGGAGTCAACTGAACATTTAAGATTTGGCTTTGTGAATCTTTCTCCAGTGCAGACATATTCTCCACAAATAAATGCCTTTATGAGCAGTAACAATGAACCACAGTGCTATATTTGCTCTTACAGTTTTCAAATTACTAATTTCCCGTGAAAGTGCATAATCCCAAAACCCAAGTCTTTCCTTTTGATAACCTTCAGTACCTGCAATGGCAGGGTGAATTGTCAACTTGAGAAAAAGTAAAGCAGTTTTTTTAACAACAAAGAAAATAGTTTTGTTGGAGCAGATTGGAAAAAGATGCTCTTCTCCTTGAATCAGGGTATCCATGTGCTTGACCATTAGGTGAAATGATTCCTGGCACTGAACTGGCATCTTACGAAGCAAGCTGACTGCCAGTTCATCCCAGGATAGGTGGGCCCACATCACCTGGAAGGAATATTCTTGCATAGATAAGTGGGCCCATTTAGTTGTTTACTGCTTTGGATTATACAGCTTTTAACAAGCACGTGCTATGAGCCACCTGTGTTGGCACGTGCCACGTGGCTACTTATAACAAGCCCCATGCTCTTTAGAGTATGGGAATTCACCATCTTGCTGCCGCCCAAGACACTGCTTCTGTCTATAATTTCCCTTAATAAATTCTTGATGTAATTTTGGAGTTATCTGCCTCTTTCTTCAGTCTCTGGACCCCAGAAAATTTTCCCAACACTGACTCAATGGTGACTCAAATTCCCTGAGAATGATACCCATCATTTTAGGGTTAGACCTCACTTGCCTTTCAATCACAGGTATTTACAAGTCCAAAATCCGCCAGTTCCCCACAAACTCCTACAGGCATTTTTATTTTTTGGTCATGTATGTATCTCAGTGATTTTTAAAAAGTTTCTTGCTTCTGTATGCATGAAGGATGAGTTCTATCCCATCAAGCCAACAGAGATCTATTTTTTCTGCATGTAAACATTTTTAATCCTTTACCCCCCTAAAGTGGACATGCAGGCATAACTAATTTACCTCTTTTCTCCATTCCCTCATAAACAGTTCATCAGTAAGTCCTGTTTGATTTTGCCTTCAAATTCTACCCTAAGTACAACCACTTCTCTCTCACCAGCTCTCTTGTTATAGCCCCCAGTCTAAGCTATCAATACCTCTCCTAATTGGTCTCTGTTTCCACTCTCGATAGAACAGCACTGTCCAACAGAACTTCCTGCGATGGGAATATTCCATATCTATACTGTCTAATAAGGTTGCCTCTAGCCACGTGTAGCTATTTTAAATGTGTCTGATGCAACTGAGGAAGTTAATTTTAATCAGTTTAAATCTGAATACCCACATAAGACTACTGGCTGCTATATTGGCCAGCACAGATAAAGAACGGGAGTTCTTATCATAATTTATCTGTTTAAAATCCTCCACTGCAATTTAAATAAAATACAAAATCCCTCCTTGGCCCACCAGGTGCCTCATAGTTTGGCCCTTGCCTACCTTCTCCCCCTGGCTCAGCACACTCCAGCCGCAAAAACCTTCTTCATGTGTCTCACATGCATTCACTTTCCCTGGCATTTTCTGCTTCTTCGTCCATGGACCATCATATAATCGACTCCCTCTCATTCAGTGTCCTGCTTACATGTCACCTCTTCAGAGGGCCTTCTCTAACAATCATCCCTAAAGTTTGGCCTAAGTCCTATCATATTTAACACATTATCAAACACATGTTATAACATGTATTATAAACTGAAATTATTTCATGTGTGTATTTGTTTATAGGTTTAATTGAGTCCTCCATCAGAGAGAAAGGACAATGCAGGGACTTAGTTCATTTACACTTGCCTAGTGTCTTGAGAGAATCGGGGACCCCTTGAGGTGAGAGCCCAGTGACAATACTAATGGTACAATGTTTCTTTGAATGAGAGGGTATTACCTGCTTGTCTATGATTTAGCATTTACTGAGCACAGGCAACATATCCTAAAAGAAAATGAACCAGGCCATGGATGACAGGCTTAGAATTGCTCTTGGAACGTAATGAGCTGCAGAAATCATTTAGCCTTTCTTCCTTTCTCCGCAAGATGCTGTTTCTTCTTACTAGTGTCAAAAGAAATAACTTCTAGTGAGAATGAAATGATGAAAGATCTTTAAAATGCTCTCATCTCTCTGAGCACAGTGAATGTGAATTTTAAAAAAATCTCAGGAAGAGACTTCCAGTCAAGATGGAGGCATAGGCAGGTATGCTTTGGCTCCTTGTGCAACCATAGAAAGAATTAGAAATTTCCCAATCAGATCTCAAAATTGATAACATCCAGAACCACCAGAAAATCAAGTAATATGGAAGTCTGACAATCAAGGATTTAAAGAAGACACGTTCATCCAGACAGGTAGAAGGGGCAGAGTTGCAGAGATAGACAGAGAGGCAATATGGAGTGGAAAGGTGGCAGCAGCAGCGGCAGTAGAACAAATGTGGCGGAGGTACCTTGGAAGCCAGTGATCCCAGCCCCAGGCCAGACCACACAGCCCAGGGGTCCAGCACCAGGAAGATAGGTCCCTGTTATCTCTGGCTGTAAAACCGAATGGGATTTGGGGCATTAGAAGAAATTGCTGGATTTTCACCACTTAAAGGGCCAGCACAGCCTTAGAATGTATGCAAACCTACCCAATCCAGGATTCACCACCGGAGCAGCAGCTGGAAGGGTACCGGTGGCACACAGAAAAAGGGTGAAGTGACTGGAAATGGGGCAGGTGCCAGCTGAACCGCCAGACACCAGGTGGCGGCACTGTCCCCTCTCAGAGCCTTCCCCACAGATGCACAAAGCAGTGAAGTGGGTTGCCTCACCCTGACAATTACCTAAAGCTCCACCCTACACGATTTACAGGTGTATTTTCTACATAGGCCACGCTACTAAGACAGGGAGTAAAAGCAGTGCTACTGAATACATAGAAACAAACACAGGGAGGCTGCTAAATTGAGGAGACAAAGCAAAATGGCCCAAATGAAAGAACAAAATAAAACCCCAGAAAAAGAACTAAGCGAAATGGAGATAGCCTACCTATCAGATGCAGAGTTCAAAACACTAGTTATCAGGATGCTCAGAGTACTCCTTGAGTATAGCAAAAAAAATAAAGGAAGAAATGAAGGTCACACTAAGTGACGTAAAGACTAATCCACAGGAAACCAACAGAGAAGGGAAGAAAGCCGAGATTCAAACCAACAATTTGGAACAGAAGGAAGAAGTAAACATTTAACCAGAACAAAAAGAAGAAACAAGAATTCAGAGGCTGAAGAACCTCTGGGACATCTCCAAATGTGCCAATATCCAAATCATAGGGATGCCAGAAGGAGAAGAGGAAGAGCAAGACATTGAAAACTTATTTGAAAAAATAATGAAAGAAAACTCCCCTAATTTGGCAAAGGAAATAGACCCACAAGCCCAGGAAGCACAGAGAGTCCTAAACAAGATGGACCCAAAGAAGACCACACCAAGATATATCATCATTAAAATGCCAAAGGTTAAAGATAAAGAGAGGATATTAAAAGCAGTAAGACAAAAGCAGAGAGTTACCTACAAAGAAGTTTCCATAAGACTATCAGTGGATTTCTCAAAAGAAAGTTTACAGGCTAGAAGGGACTGGCAAGAAGTATTCAAAGTGATGAAAAGCAAGGACCTACTATCCAGATTACTCTATCCAGCAAAGCTATCATTTAGAATGGAAGGGCAGAGAAAGTGCTTCCCAGACAGAGTAAAGCTAAAGGAATTCATCACCACAAAGCCATTATCACAGGAAATGTTAAAGGGACTTATTTAAGAGAAAGATAAAAACCATAAACATTAAAAAGGCAACAAATACATGACTATCAACAATTGAATCTAAAAAAAATACCCAAAAAACAAAAAATTAAGCAAACAACCAGAACAGGAACAGAATCACAGACATAGAGATCACATGGAGGGTTATCAGCTGGGAGGGGGAAGTGGGAGAATGGGGGAAATGGTGCAGGGATTAAGAAGTATAATTAGTAGGAGCAAAATAGACAGAGGGGAGATTAAGAACAGCAGAGGAAATGGAGAAGCCAAAGAATTTACACACACAACCCATGGACATGAACTAAGGGCAGCGACTGTAGGAGGGAAGGGGGGTACCAGATGGAAGGGGGCAAAGGGAGAAAAATTGGGACAACTGTAATAGCATAACCAATAAAATATACTTCAAAAATATGTCAGGAAGACTTTTCATAAAGCTTCTTGTTCAATCACCAGCCTCTGAGAGGAACTGTGGATTGACTGACTACTTGTTAGAGAAGGTCATCAAGAAGATGTGACTACGGAGTTGACCCATGAACTGAACCCCAGACACTTGGAGGCTCCACATCCCCTCCCCTGTGCTTGGAATGTGTTTCTGTTTGCCTTTCCCACAACTAGAAGCTGCCCAAGGACATATCCTTGAGATAGAAATGTAGTGATGAGACTATCTGGAACAGCTATGTGACTCAGCCCTGCTAAGGGCCCCCTGTGTACGTGATGGACCTCAGGTAAGGCCTCCATATAAACTTTAAAGATTTGGCAAGCGTGTGCAGAAAACTACTCATCTTGCCGCCTTTGGGTCTGTCCCTACCCCACCTCTCATACGAGGGCTAGTTTCAGATTACACCTGAGAACATCCAGGCCAGGTTGTGACCCAACATTGCTGCCGGAGATAAGGCCACCAGAAACAGTGTTAGCTTTCAAGTCAAGCACGTATTCCTTGGTAACGATGAGGGCTGAGACTCAGAGCTACATTTTAGCCCCAACCTCGGGGCTGACTCACACTGAAACTCAGATTTCCTGAAGGATCTTGCACTAGGACACACCACACCTATTAAACCTTTCTTGACCTAACAAACTCAAACTAAAAATGAAACCAAATAAAGCCTGGGGATTTAATATTTTAATCACGTTCTTTCACATGTCAGTACCTTTAAGATAGACTCACACAGAGTGGCTGCGAAGCAGTTAAAAAGCAGCATCCCTAGCTTCTGTAAGCAGTGAGAAATGTCTGAGAGAGGGTGTCCCAGTCAGGGCTTCTGTGAAGAGAGGGAGCCATTTCAGGTCAAGGATTTGTTCGTTCATTCATTCATTCATTCATTCATTCAGTCAGTCAGTCAGTCAGTCATTTCCTTCAGTAAACATTCAGGAAGCCCCTGCTATGTACCAGTGACTCAGCAGAGGCCTGGGGAAACAGAGACAAATACCACGTAGCCTACAGGTTTGGACCTGGGACGATCCCTCATCACCTTTCTAATAACAGACAAGCCCTTCCCCAGCACCACAGGTTGGCCAACCAGCGAGTATATAGGTTCACGGTGGTCTTTCCTACAAGATGGCCTTTGGTCCCCACTCTGATCGTCTGATCCGGACCTTAAGGACCAAAAGTGTTGAGCCACCTGTACGACCACCAGTCCTACAGGTGACACCAGCACCAAGAAATAACAGGGAGCCAACACATGTGACTATGCTATTCACTGGGGTTTATTAATGTAGGTTCATTCAGCTATTATTAATGCAGATTTAAGTCAAATCCATACTAACCTAATAACAACACTAATCACTCAGAAACAATCGGAAATAACATCCTATTAGAGAATTGGGGGATAACAAACACAAGTCCCAGAGTCTCAGTCTGTGGGCCCAGGAGACAGCACAGTGAGCAAGGGAGCCATCAGTGTCTTACGAGGAAGAATCTCCAGAGCCAGGTGGGCAGCACAGCCAAGCCACCAGCAGTGATGCCAAGGGAGATCAATGTGGCGTGGAGCAGCACTCAGGTGTGTGGAGCTCGGCTGTCTCAGCAGTGGTCTGGAGCCTGCCTGAGTTATACCTTGAGAGTGGTGTGCTCCGCCCCACTGGATGTCTTGATAAGTGTCTTGGCACCTCAAGGAAGTGGGTTGTGTGTCCAGCCTCCGCAGGGCATCTCCACCAGGGTGGCCTGTGAGGCAGTAAACCCTGCAAACCCAAGACTGAATTCACTATGCGTCCCCACCATTGTCCAATTCATAAACTTGACCATCATCTTCTGCTTTTTCTTCTCTCATCTCCTATATCCATTCACTGAGCTCTACCCAATTACTCTTAAAATGATACAATTCTATCCAACGCCCCTGCCTCTACCTGCCTTTATGCAAAAGTTCATCTTTTGTTCTCCTGTTTCTCCTGGTTAACTTCTATTGGTTGATATTTAAGTTTCAGCTCAATCATCACGTCTTCATGAAAACCTTCCTGAATGTCCCCACCCCTACTCCACAAGGCTGAGGAGGTGTCCCTTCTCCATGTTTCTAGACATGCTGAACTGCCCTTTATAGCCCTCTCCATATCCTTACAGCATAGCTCGCTTTTTATCAGTCTCTCCCACTAGACTAAAAACTCCCTGAAGACGGAGAATTCATTTTATTCATTGTGGGTCTGCATGACAGACAGCACCACAGGCCTGGAATACAGTCACTACTGAACTCAATTTTAAGGAAGACTGGAAATAAAGATCATATTAGTACATGTGAGAGCTTACATATAAAAATTTTCCCAAAGTGTCTTCCAAGAAGTACTATTTCCTTGGAGGTAGGAGGGAATAAAATTTCTGTGGTCAAGTAAGTTTGGGAAACAGAACATACTACACCTTCCTCTTGTAGATTCTTGAAGATTCACAATGTTTTCTGGCTTATCAAATACTATGACAAGTTCGGCAAAACACAGGTCTCTATTCACTTTGCTACCTGGTTTCCCAAGCACACTGAGCGTGGGGTCACTTGTTCATATCCTGTGAAATTGGCGGTCTGCAGATTTCTTTCAGGGTAGTAGACCATTCATCTCACTATCCCCCCGCCCCGACTTTTTTGAGAAGGTGCTCTCTTCCACCTAGATGGGATAAGCAAACTTTTTCTCTAATAGATCAGATAATAAATATTTTAGACTTTCCTGATCACATACATCCCTGTCACACATTCTTTTTTTGCTTGCTAGTTTTTCCCCTGACTCTTTAAAAATGCAAAAACCATTCTCTATTCAATGGTTGTACAAACAAAGGTCATGGGCCAGAGAGACTTGACAATATCTGCTCTGGACCCACATGGTTATCACATGGGTTACCCCCATTCTGGCTGCAGTTGTTTGGCCTAGGGGTGGGTACATAACCCAAGTTGGGACAGTTAGAATCTTTTCTTTTCCCTTGGAAATTAGAATATGGCTAAGAGATGTCTGAGTGCTCTTTTAATATGAAGGCAGGGACACCTAAGAATTAGCAACAATTGTGTCCCGTCATGTGGCCTGAGAAGAGAAAGCCAGACCTTGAAGTGAGACCAGAATGAAGCAACTGAGAAGGAAAGATACAGAGGATTCCCTGGATGTTCTACAGTGCCTAGTATTCACGGCCCGTCTTTCCTGCATTTCATTGTATTGTGCCCTTATCTACCACACCATCCTCAAAATAAATTCTGCTCTTTCATGTAGGATAGGTAGAGATGGTTTCTGTCGCAGGCAATCAAGAGAAATCTAACAAATACACTTCCAGGAATTTAAAAAAGAAAATAAGCATAGATTTCAACAGACATTTCTCCAAAGAAGATATGCAAATAGTCAATAAACCCAAAAAGATGCTCAACATCATTTGTCATTAAGGAAATGCAAATCAATCCACAATAAGATGCCACTTCACAAATACTAGAATGTCTGTACTTTCAGGGGAAAAAACCCAGAAAATAACAAACGTTGACAAGAATGTTGAAAAACTGGAACGCTCAGGTATTGCCAGTGGCAATGTAAGATAGTACAAGCCACTTCTGAAAACAACTTTACAAAAATGTTAAACACAGAGTTTCCATGTGACTCAGTGATTCCATTCCTAGCTATCAACAGAAGGGAAATGAATGTCGGTAAAAAGACTTGTGCTTAAACTTGTTCATAGCAGCATTATTGAAAATACCCAAATGCCCATCAACTGGTACATAGGTAAACAAGGTGTGGTATATATCTATATAATAGAATAACATTCAGCAATAAAAAGGAACAAAGTAGTTTTTAGGGCACTGAAAATGCTCTGTATTATACCATAAGAGAGGCTGTACGTCATTATACATTTGTTCAAACCCCAGAATGCAAAGCACCGAAAGTGAACCCTAAGGTGAACTCTGGCCTTTGGGTGAGTGTGCGTCAGTGCAGGCTCACCCTTGGTGAGCAATGCCCCGTTCTGGTTAGTGATGTTGGGAATGGCACAGGTGGGGATAAGAGGTGCATGGGAAATCTCTAACTTCCTCTCAATTATGCCGTGAACATAAAACTGCTCTGAAAAAACAACCTTTTAAAAGTATATTGTTGATGAAGAGCAGATACAGAATAGTGCATTCCACAGTACTCCATTCTTATTAAGTTTAGGAACTGGCTAACTTCGTCTGTGCTATTACTAAGGATATGGGTTTCTTGTAAGGAAGGGGTAAAGTTAGGAATGGGACATGAGGGGGCTTCCAGGGTCCACGTAATGTTCTATTTCTTGATGTGTCTGGTGGTTTTATGAACGTGTTCACTTTAAAAAAAATTTTATTGTGCTTAAAATATGTGCACTTCTCTGTACGTAGGTTATACCTTTCAATAAAAATTGGTTTTAAAAAGGAAAAAGGAACGAAGTACTGATATATGCTACAATACAGACGAACCTTAAAAACATACTGACTAAAGAAGTCAGAGGTAGAACACTACATATTTTATGATTCCGTTTATATGAACTATCTTGAAAAGGCAAATCTATGGAGACAAAGTAAATTAGTGGCTGCCTAGGCCTGGGGACAGAAATGGGAGGGACTGCAAAGGAGCAAGCAGTTTCCATCTGGAGTGATGGAAATGTTCTACAATCAGGCTCTGGTGATGGTGTCACAACTTTGAGAACACACTAAAAAATGAATTGTACACTTTAAATGTGA
>VMDR010015245.1:0-22555 GCA_007922815.1 Macrotus californicus | reverse complement strand
TGAGTCCTCTCCAGCCCGTCTCGCCCCTCCTACCTGTGTGGATGAAAGTTTCTCCTTTAGTTCCTTGGTTGTCGGACTTCCATACAGTTCGATTTTCTGTCAGTTCTGGTTGTTTTTTGTTTTAAAATTTGTTGTTGTCCTTCTTTTGGTTGTACGAGGAGGCACAGTGTGTCTACCTATGCCTCCATCTTTGATCTCTACTATCTCATCCTTTTTAACATTTGTGATCCTTAAGCTCTGTTTTTTGGAGAAGCTACAAGTAGGTAGAATTAAGTATAAGAACGGGGGGAGTAGCGCATGATTGGTCATGAAATGCTCTCACCACAATTATTTTCTAAATACGGCCGCAATCACACTTAGCTGTTATTAGTTATATATCATGGTGAGGCTATGAAAATGACATGTCTAAAAGAGAAAATTAACATAAAACTCTCTATTGGAGAGCCGTAAAAGCTATCTGGAAAAAAATTCAAAAACTTTAGTTTTCTAATTAGGTAATTGACAATTGGATCTTATTTTACCTTTTTATGTTGAGAAGTAACTTTTTTTTATGAAAAGCCTTTCTCCCTCATGAATGAAAAAGTAATAAGTAAGTGAGTGTCTGCCTAAAACTATTATTTTGTGGGTAAAATAGTTCAGTGTTTGTATCGGTATTATAAAGTTCTGGTTTTAGTAATTAAAGTTATGGTGACTACATAGGATTTCTTGTGAGAATCGCACACAGAAATCCACTATCTTACAAAATGATTTAGATTTCATTCATGTTTTAATTATATTTTTAGTAAAATTGATTATTAATAGACATAAATGGGACTGTGAAGACTTGGTCAGTGTGTAATAAATAATTTATCATTAGTTACAGCACTACAAACTCCTTATCCCTTGGAAACAGCACTAGAAAAATGAAATTCCTATTTTCTTTCTTTCTGAAATTGCCAAGCAAATAAGAACCAACCAGATTTTCTGAGGAATTATGTTTAATTCATTCTACTTCCCAGTGTGAACTCTGGTTTTCTGCCCCTCAGACTCTGGTTGTGGCATTCAGAGACCATCAGAGAGCTACAAACATGCTATTCTTTGTTACAGGCTTACTGTCCTCCTTATTTTATTCAGCCAACCTGTAGGAGTATCAAATTGACCTTCACAATCTTGGCTTTGTGGTTTAAAAAGCCCCAAACAAGAAATCTTCTAGAACAGTTCTTTAAGATCTTAGCTTGGCTCATCTGACTCCCAAGAGTGATTAAGTGCCAGGATAATGCTCTCTTATGGGTGTTAGGCTCCATGTTATTCACATTAGGTCCAAGCTCTTTTTTGGCAACATTGTATTTGTGGTATAGCCACTGTGATCACATCCAAAGAACAGATGGGATTTGACTGGTAGAAGGACAAACTCAAACCGATAGGGGCAATATAAAGGGGAATAACAAGAGCCAGTATCTGAAGAATCACATGTAATATGAATTGAATAATAATACAAGTATATGGAGCCTCATTGTTACTGAAAACCACATTCTGTGTAGCTCAGAAAGAGAAACAGGAGTGTCTGGACTCATGCAAAGCACCCCTGAAGCCCTTGTCACGCTCTTGCGCATTTGTTCAATCCGCATCATTATTTCAGGACTTCTGTTGACTTGGGGAAGTGAGGATGATTGCTGCTTCAGGAACACTCTTGACCCATATGGCCCCTGACCATGACAGCTTGGAGCACAGTATAAATCTGAGCAGAATAAGGTTTGGTCAATCATTGGTCAATTAACCCAGTTCAGGAACTGGTTAAGTGGCCTGGTAGGGGTGGGAAGTGACATCTAGTCTTCTCCCACAGCGTGTTCAACCCTCTCTGTCCTGACTCTTACCTGACAGCTGAGCTTCCAGCATGCAGACACTGAGTCACCCCTTGACATGCAGTGGTAAGTCTGGCTGAAAGGGGGAACACCTGGGGAAACTTGCTGTAGCAGTCTCCAGAGGCCGAGTGAAATAAACAGGCTTCACAAATTGGATTGACTAGACAATGAAATATTTATTGTGATTCCTCCTCTCTTTTTTTGAAGTTCAAAATTCCTTGTCATCCCTGGGCTGAAACCTATGTACATGAGAGGAATTCACAATTAGGTCAGAGGTGGTCTGCTACCACTTACTGATGACCTCAACCTGCAGCAGGCAGGAGGCCAGTGACTGTATCTGCATACATGCACATGGTTTCTTCATAATAAAACAGGGAAGTCCATGAAACAAAAGAAGGCAATTCAAAATACCAGCTTCTATGACCATTTTTCATTAGTTCTTGGTTTATGAAATAATTTCTTCCATGGGTAAAAACAGAGGCAAATAACTTTGCTGTTGTTTTAAAATAAACTTTTTATATGAATCATATTTAGTTTTACAGATAATTAGTTTTTAATTTACCTTGAATATCTACTAAAAGTCAATGGAAAATTGTGGGACTATTTAGAATTTAGACCAAAATGCTGATTCATCTTTAAATATTTAGATAATGGAAGGAAAATCTGCATGGTTAGTGACAAAGCACTCTTTTTGTGTTGATTGGTCAAGTCTCAGCTCTGCCAGCCAAGCCACATATCAGTGGAGAAGCATTGCGGATTTGCTATATGATAGGGCTTCAGCTGCCTGTGCAAAGTGGACAGCGGTCTTCAATGCTCACACACGTTAGTAATTTGGCATCTAAATAGTTCAATCAATCAGTAATCAACACTGATGACAAAGAAAGATAAAGTTTCTTCATCTGGGTATAAGACGACTCCTGCCTTGGGCCTGATTATCTGTCCAGCCCCAGCTGCTGCCATTCCCCCAAGGGATCCCACTCCCCAGTGGAACCTCCTTGGTATTCCCAAACCTGTCCAGATGGCTTCCTCCTCATAGACTTTACATCAGCTGCATGCTTCTAACTTTGCTCTTTAAGCAACCCCTTGCATGTCTCCTCACAGGAACCCCTGCTACCATCCTCACCTCCTCCTTGATACCTTTCTGACCAATTCACCTTCCACTACAACCTATGCTGAGAAAGGCATCTCTCCTTTGGGTTCCCATTTTTATCTTATTTATGTCTTTGAAATATTGCTTGTCTCCTTTCACCAGCCATGGCACTTAGTGAGTTCCTCTCCTGCAGTAGTTCCTGCTTGGTTGCTAAGAATATAGACATAGTCGCTGCCCTCTCTGGGCTCATATTCTGATTGAGGAGAAAGATAATAAACATGCATATAAAAGGATGCCACATAGTGCAATGACAAAGATACATAGAGGTTTCTCTTGTCTGAGTTTCCCAGCACGCCGTGAACTCTGAAAATCTAGCATAGGGTGAGGTATTCACAAATCAGGTGTCAGTAGATGTTGAATGGCTGAGCAAATGAAAGAAGCATTTAGTGGACTTTTAACTATGTTCCCAATCTTTTCAGCACTGAAGGATGTAACAAAAATCAAAGATCATTTTACTTGGCTTTGTAGTTGGAAAGATTTCTCTTTTCAAGAAATACCTTTGGGACATTTCTTAGAGTTAATAAAGAATTGTCCCTCTGACTACAAAACAACAACCAGTTTATATAGACAGGCACATGCTATGAACATCTGCCTGTCAATCAATTCATCACTCAGGTAGATCACCCACAGACACATAAAAATGATGGTTCTCTTTTACAGGTTTCTATTTCTATTAAATTGTATGGCATATGATCTTGAACAAACATTTGTAGTCAATATTGGGTAAAAGTCCAATTCCATTGAGTAAATAAAGCTTTAGAAAAAATTTCATTTCTTTTTTTTTTAAAGATTTTATTTATTTATTTTTAGAGAGAGAGGGGAATAGAAAGAGAGAGGGAGAGAAACATCAATATGTGATTGCCTCTTGTGCACCCCTACCAGGGGCCTGGCCTGCAAGCCAGGCATGTGCACTGGCTGGAAATAGAACCAGCAACCCTTTGGTTCACAGGCTGGCACTCAATCCACTGAGCCACACCAGCCAGGGCAAATTTCATTTCTTTGCTAAACTAAATCTATTAAGACTAATACCAGTAGAAATGAGGACAAAGGATATTTAAAACAAAATAAGACAAAATAGGACAGTGAGACCCATTGCACATTTGCATTTTAACATTAATTGCTGCCCTCATTATTTGTCAGTAGAAGCATAAATTAAGCAATTATAACTTAGAGTAAGCTTTCAGACACCCACAGGATTCTCCCCTCAAGAGTAAATTGTCATATGGTTCAGTGTGATGGTTTATTTTTGCTGTCTTTTCCATGATTGAGGAAAGAGAGAAAAGTGGAAACAGATCCATATGAAAATGAAACAGAGGCTCCAGAGAAAGAGACACAGGTGTGTACTTTTAGTTTTCCCCTGAAGGCGTGAGATAGTAACAACCAATAAAGAACACTGGTACCAAGGAGTTGCTTTGAAAGCCACACTGAAGTTGCACTTGCATGAATAGTAAGTGCAACTTCATGACCCCAACATGGAACCAGAAGTGAAAAATGCAGTTAATGAGGCTATCACTCACCTTGCCTTGCATAGATAGGATTGACTGACTTGAGAATTTGCTTCGTCTGCTTTCCCTTACATTGTATCAATGGAGCTCTAGGCATCTAGCAAGCTGGAATATTTTTTCTTTCACATAATCAGGCATACATTGTTAGTTATCTCTCTCAAAAGTTTATGAAACAACACAATGATGCTGAATCACAAATAGCTCCAAATCTCAATGACTTAAATTAACTGCCATTGATGCTCATGTGTCCTGGACTGCAGGTCAACCAGGCAACTGTCCTCCAGGTACTCTCTGCAGGTGCCTGGGCCAATTAGGACAGCTCTGCTTTAAGCTACAGGTTGAGTTCAGCTCTGTTTCACTTACCTCTCATTCTGTGAAGATCAGCTGGGGACATAGAGCTATCCAGTTCATGATCTTTTCAAAGCAGATGTGGAAGCTCTCAGAGGAGTAAGTGTAAACATGGCCAATACCTTAAGGCCTAGGATCCAAATTGGAAAATTGGTGTGTCTGCCCACCATTCATTAGCAAAGGAAGTCCCTTGGGCAAGGTCAACATCAGTGGGACAAGAAAGTAAATTCAACTCACACCAGCCAAGATGGAGGCATAGGCAGAAATGCTTCACCTTCTCACACAACCAAAAGAAGGATAACAACCAACTAAAAAACAAAGAACAATCAGAATTGCCAGAAAATCATTTGCGTGGAAGTCCAACATCCAAAGAGTTAAAGAAACATTCATCCAGCCTGGTAGGAGGGACAGACATGGGCAGCCAGGGCAGAGAGGACATGCAGCAAGGTGTCGGTTGGCAGACCGCATGGGCGATCCTCCTTTCATGCATAAATGAGCTAGGAGGAACAACTGGGGAGCGGGACAGACCACAAAAACCAGCGTTTCAGCATGGGAATCTAAAGACTCGAAACCCCTGGCTGTAAAAACATCTGTGGGGTTGCGTAGGTGGGAGAAACTTCCAGCCTCACAGGAGAGTTTGCAATCCACTGTGGGAGGGGAGGGAAGTGACAAAAAGTGGGAGGAGTGCTGAGCAAGCAGCATTGTTCCCTCTCTGATCCCTCCCCCAAAGTCAGGACCACAATGCAGCAAGGAGGGTTGCTAGGCCTGGGGAATACCTAAGGCTCCACCTCTTACCAAGAGATGCACCGAGACAAAGAAATATGACCCAAATGAAAGAACAGATCAAAACTATAGAAAAAGAACTAAGTGGCGAGGAGATAGACAACCTATGTGATGCAGAGTTCAAAACACTGGTAATCAAGATGTTAACAGAATTGATGAACTCTGTCACAAAATGAAGGAAGAAAAGAAAGCTACACAAAGTGAAATAAAGGAAAATATATAGGGAACTAGCAATGAAGGGAAGGAAACCAGGACTCGAATCAATGATTTGGAACAACAGGAAGAAAGAAGCATCCAACCAGAACAGAATTGAAGAAACAAGACTGCAAAAAAATGAGGAGAGGCTTAGGAACCTATGGGACAACTTTAAGCATTCCAATATCCAAAATATGGGGGTACCAGAAGGAGAAGAAGAAGAGCAAGATACTGAGAACTTATTTGAACAAGTAATGAAGGAAAACTTTCCTAATCTGTCGAAGGAAATATTCTTCCAGGAAGTCCAGGAAGCTCCAAGAGTCCCGAAGAAATTGGACCCAAGGAAAAACATATTAAGACACATCAAATTAAGTTACCCAAGATTAAAGATAAGGAGAGAATCTTAAAAGCAGCAGAAGAAAAGGAGACAGTAACCTACAAAGGAGTGCCCATAGGACTATGAACTGATTTCTTAAAAGAAACCTTGTAGGCAAGAAGGGGCTGGAAAAAAGTATTCGAAGTCATGAAAGGCAAGGACCTACATTCAAGATTATTCTATCCAGCAAAGTTATTATTTAGAGTGTGAGGGCAGATAAAGTACTTTCCAGGTAAGGTAAAGTTAAAGGAGTTCATCATCACCAAGTCCTTTAATATGAAATGTTAAAGGGACTTTTCTAAGAAAAAGATAAAAAATATGAACAGTAAAATGACAACAAACTCACAACTATCAACAACTGAACCTAAAAAACAAAAACAAAAACTAAGTAATCAATTAGAACAGGAACAGAATCAGAGAAATGGACATCACATAGAGGATTATCATAGAGGGGGAGGTGGAGAATGGGGGGAAAAGGTACAGGGAATAAGAAGCATAGCTGGGCCTGGCTGGTGTAGGTCAGTGGATTGAGCATGGGCTGCGAACCACGGTGTCACGGGTTTGATTCCCGGTCAGGGCACATGCCTGGGTTGCAGGCCAGGTCCCCAGTTAGGGGCCATGTGAGAGGCAACCACATATTGATATTTATCTCCCTCCCTTCCCCTCTATATAAAAATAAATAAAAAATCTAAAAAAAAAAAGCATAGCTGGTAGGCACAAAATAGGCAGGGGGAGGTTAAGAATAGTATAGGAAGTGGAGAAGCCAAAGACCTTATATGTATGAACCATAGACATCAACTAAGGAATGCTGGATGGTGGGGGTTAGTGAAGGGAGGAGGGGATAAAAGGGAGAAAAAAATTGGGACAACTGTAATAGCATAATCAATAAAACATACTTAAAAATAAGAAAGTAAATTCATCCCATGGAGGTCAGTATGTGTTTATGTTGAGGAAGGGGGGGGGAGAATAAGAAATAATTTTGCTGAAAAATAGTGTAATCTACCATGACTATTTATATTTAAAGGAAGACCTTTACATATGAATTAAAGTTTGCCTTTTTCTCATTTTGAGTTTGTTATTTGTAAGTATGTTAGATTAGCCAGAAGGATCTTCTGTCAGTAAGACAGATACATGGAAAACTTAGAAAGATCCATGGATGAACCTCCAGCAACCACAGCCTGGAGCAGTCCAGTTGAGTCTTCACCCTGCTGTTTGAAGAAGGGGTTCGTGGGTTGTGGGTCTGCAGCTCTGACTTGGCTTTGAGGCCGTATATCCAGCTGCCTGATACAGACCAGATGGGTGGGAATTCTGCCCCAGCAGATGTGTGCATGACTTCACTGCTCCAATTTCAGCACCTCCTCTCCCCTATCAGCAAACGGCAACCCACAGCAAAGAATGCTTTTCTGATCACTTTTCACTCATTAAATACAGCTGTCACAACAGTGGGCGTGAGGATGCATGCAAAACTTTTCTGCCACGTCAAAATAAAGCTGAAAAGCTTTTTAAAAAAGAGCTGAAATCTTTGAAGCCTATTCTCGAGAAATATTGGAAATATCACCTTTTGTCATTGACAACAGTGTTCCATTGCAACACAAATTAAATCTTGGCCCAGGCTAAAGAAGCATCGGCCATCAAAATTTTGTAGCAGAAAGCATTTGGTCAACCAGTTGGAGTTCAATTTTACTATTCCTGCATCTGAATGACCTGGGGGCTCCATAATCACTGGACTGGCTGGTCCCTGCTAATGGTTTTAATGGGCAAAGTAGTTTCCTGAGTCTCAAAGAAATGTGATGAGAATGAAATAGTCAGACACCTTCTACATACCTCAAAAGAGAAGTAAAACAAACAGATTCTAGAGCCATAACACAGACCTCCTGGGTTAGACTCTGTGGGTGGAGGTGGAGATGTTCCATGATTCTGGTGTAGTCATCAGAATCCATTTCACCAATCCACAGACCTGCATGGGAATCAGCAAAAAGGACTATATTCGGTAATGTGCTTCTTGATGTTGCACCTCCTAAACTTTCCTGTTGTTTACTGTCAGTCTTAACTGCTTGACCAGCTAAAAAGTTGACCCTGGCTTTCCTCTCCAAGAACCCTGTCTGTTTCCCCTTGGCTCATTGCCCACCTCAGTAATGATCATAGTGGTGATCACTCTCTCCTTGTGCTATCATCTGTTCATACATTCCCATGAGACTGGGAGTTTTAGGGTAAGGACTGGCTTTATCATCATATGTTTGGCCTTAACAGTACAATGCAGGCTGGGCCAAAAAATGGTGAAGGACAGAAGGGAGGAAGGCAATCAATTGCATCAGACAATTTCAAGGGTTGTTTAGGCACGTCTTACAGCCAGGTGTTGCCTGTGCACATCAGGTCACACAGATACAGATGTTTCAGCCTCTCCTGCTCTACCTTTTAGGCTCCCAGCACATGGGTGGTGATTATTGACGAGGTAATAGTGGAAGCACTGACCTTCTGCTTGAGTGTATCAGTCAGGGTTCAGCCAGGAAAAATCTACCTCACTAGTTATTTGGAAGCTACTATTTCCTATCTCCTGGTCTCCACCTAAGTGGAGACAGGGCCTCAATGGAGCAGAAGAATATGGCTGGTGAGTCCCAGCCCCACTGCCATGAGACAGAGAATCTGCTATGTGACCAGCACTGTGAGAGCCAAGTGTTGGCAGTCTGCGGTTGTTTGGGTACTTCTGTCACAAGATGTGATACACTTCTAAATGATCCAAAATTGACCACACCAGCTGTCGGGCCTTGTGATTGTTATACCCACCTTACTCTGCATTCTTCTGATATAGGATGATATCGCAGGTGATTGCAAGAAAAAACAAATCAGGAAATTGAGATGCTGTCTCCATCATGATGCCACACTGGTGAGAACACCCAAAGGACAGAGAGAATTGATGAATGTAAAGGAATTGTGGAGAAAAACCTAGAATTCCCTAGTGTTTTAGTTCCTGTGCTATGCACTGACTGCAGACCTGAAAAACAATGTAAAGGGAAAGGCCGAGCGTAGGAGGGCACTGAGCCTGGAGTGCGCTTCTGTCTTAGGTAAGCCCATGAGGGAGAAGCAGCTCATTGTCTGTGCCAGGCTCCATCTCCTTTCGGAAAGGAAAGAATTCACTTACTGGTTGCTTTGTCTACACAGCAGTACATTATGACTAGGTTTTATTATTCATTTGAATTTATTTGATGTATTTTATAAGCTCCTATCAACACATCAGGAAGCCTTGATTGTATGTCTGTGTGCAAGAAACCTCTCTCAGGGACACCCTTCCCCCACTTGCCATACAGCTGGCTCTGTCTCTTTTTTCTACGACTCACCTCGAATATCCCCTCCACAGAAATTATCCTTAAAGATCCAATTTGGAAGTTAGTCTCTTCTTTTCCACCATTTCTTGTCTTAGGTCTTATTATTTTCTCTGCCTAACACTGATTATAGTTAGCTTATTTACCTGTTTCATTATTTGTTTGCCTACTCCAGAAGGGCAGGGCCAGTGTCTTTATCCTGAGGCAAGCATAGGGCCTGGCACATCATAGAAATTATGTGTGAGCATGACTAAATAAATATGATAATGCATAGTACAAAATTAAACAAGATCTCCTTTTTTCAAAGACTTCATAATATTTGGAGGAGTCATGTATACAAGTAACAAAACAAGACATTGCAACACAAGTCCTTTTTAGAGTGACAACAATAACTCTAACAGAAAGGGTAGTGGGTAATCTTGGCAATTTTTGTTCAGGATGAGCAAAGAAGATAGTGGATTTGTAATAGAAATAGGACCAGCATTCACCAACTTCTGAACAACATTCTTCACACTCACTGTGATTTTTGACTTCCAGTCAAGATGGGTGTGTGTGTATGAGAATGTGTGTGTGTGTATGTGTGTGGCCTCAGCCTGAAACAGCAGGTAATTTTGCTGTTATGGGGAGTCTAGCCTGTCTGAGGTGAACCTCACTGGATATCTTCTGGTCTTTCTCGTTTTGTTTCCATCTCTAAGTGTTCCTCCCTAAAGTCAAGCTGGCTGACTGTGCTAGTCCTCCTACATGTCTCTGTCATACTCAGGAAATGACAGTAGTTCACACGCATTCCAAAGATGGCATAGACAGTATTTAATTACATTATTTGTGCCTCTTTTAACAGTGCTGCATAGATAACTTTTATTTTAATAAGGAAGCATTCACTATTCAGTATAATTGGAAACATTTTTTAGTGTTTCCTGAAAACTCAGGATGATAATTCAGAGTGCTCTGGGATGAAGCAAAACCAAGACTGGATCTCAGAGTGCTAAGAATGTTCACCATGTCCCTGAACATGGCAGCATATGTGAAGAAACTGGCTCAGCCCCTGCCTTGGAGTTAGGGCAGGCAACCACCTAGCATTGTGAGGACCACCCTAGACTAGGGAGGCTCTAGGATTTATTTTTTCATTAATGAATGCTTCAGAAAGTTCACTGTCTCTAATTCCCTGCTTTGAAAAATGGAAACTTGAATGTGCAGTTAATTAAACATTATGTTGATTTGCAAGCCCTGAGCTCTCAGAGGCCTTAGGGAGGTAGAGGCAAATTTAGAAATCAAACAACAGGAGGATTGGCTATCCCCTGTCTGACCACATAGTGAGTGGCACTGTTTGTTCCCAATGCCTGGGAGGTGGTCAAGGTGCCCCTGTTGCCAGGACCTGCATTCTGGGCCTGGGGATGCCCCCTCGGAGTGTTTACAGTGGAGAGGACCAGACCTGAGCTCTCGGAGGAGGAGAGTGGCCCAATCTTACCTCTTTCTTTGTGCTGCCCTGCTTTCAGAGAAATTCTTTCTCTCTTCTCCCCCTAGTACTTTAGCACTTCGTTGTATTGAGGGGAGCTGTGTCATGCAGGAATTCTTTTCACAACAAACTAAAGAATGCAGCTGTGGTGTTGGATGCATCCCGTGATACTGCAGGCTTCTGTGTACAGACACTTACCGGGAAGTGGTTCTGTGACTACGGTGGGATGTGGGGGAATGGGCATCACACGTGGGTGGAGGACAGTGGGCCTCTAAAGAAACTGAGGGAGAAGAGGGCTTGAAGGCAATTCATGTACTCAGGATTAGAGACTGAGTGGGGAAGGGCCACAGAGCTACCTTCCCTGGCTCCCATTTCATAGATGGGGAAATATAGTTAAGTAATTCAGTAGCTTGATTTCACAAGAGGAAGACTGGTTTGCTCCAAGTAACTAGCACCTGTTAACAGTGACAAACTTATCCATTTGGCCCTGGCTAAAGGCATAGCTTATGTAGTTACCAAATGACAACATGTAGGGTTATCTGCCACCAGAACATGCTTTCTTCACCCCCATGCCTGCAAGAACAAAGCACTAATACCTGATTAAAATATGTGTGCTTATCATTTTGGCACCAAATTCCTTTTTTGAGTCTCTTCTGTGTGGTCATCTTGTTATGATACCCCGAAGAGCTGGCAACAATTCCAGGACTGACTTTGTGAAGTATTGGCAGTGCTACTCTGTTCTTATTATGAATAAAAATTTAAAGCCCAAGCTGATAAACATATTTTTTTCACACTGAATTCATCAGGAATACATTAACATTTTCTAAAAGGTAAAGACAGAAAAAAAATAAAAGAATTGAAAGGAGAACATTAGGATGTATTTGGCCATTAGGATCCCTGTTTTCATCAGCTCCTGTTTGTGAGCCAGAACATCACCCCATGTAACTCACACTCAGGGGATTAGCCTATGGAATAATTATCACTCCTCATGAACAGAATAAGAGCCTGTTCCTGTGTGTGTGCAGAACCATTCATCCCAAGAAAGAAATCTGGAGTGGAAGCTTAGAGCATATTTAGCATAGGTCCTGTAAAAGGATCCAGGCAAAACAGGCTTCACAACATTAGTTATGATTATATATGGAAAAAGCAGTTACTTTCTGTAGTGACATATGGCTCAGTTGGTACAATGCCCAGGAATCTCAATGTCCCCCCACCACCCCTCATAGAAGGGTGAGCCCTGCCTCTGTCCTTCACCCTTTTGTCAGTGGGACCACAAGCACAGGCAGCTTGTGGAGAGACCACTGGTAATGTGAGATCGAATCCACATGTGCCAAGACCAAAGCTGCTGCTGGGCTCTGGAAGTTGGCAGGTGCCACTATCTCTGTCTGTGATGATAATTGTTCCTAAATTAGGGAAATTATGAATGGAGCCCAAATCCTTCTGCTTAAAATTCAAGCTGGTGACATTTCATAGTAAACAACAGCGGCAACAACAATGACAAAAACACAGGGATGCTTTTATTGCAAGGGTGATTTCATTCTTAAATGATGAATATTTAACCTTGTTCTGATAATATTCTATAACCAGTAAACTCATTTCCAAAATTTCTAACATGGGCAGGCAAATAAATTGGGTTTAATTGTGGAAGAGACAGGAAGACCTATGACCAGTTGAGTGCATGATATTCATTTATCCAGTCATTCATTTATCTGACCAGTACTTTATTTAGTGAAACCTTCCTGAGTGCCAGCTCTGTGTTCAGCATTGGAAACACAGAAATGATTCTTCCCTTCAATGAATCCAGTCTTGCAGGGAGGACAGAGACCACTTACTTTTGTTATGGCGACATCCTGGAAGGGAGTGAGAACCTGCTTGCAACTGGCCCACGAAGTTGGGGAGGCCTTACAGCTAAGTGATACAGAGAGCTGGATGGAGGTGGGGGAGGACAGTGCCTTTGAAACCCTCCCGTCTGGTTGAGACTCTTGACTTGGTGGCTTCTAGCTGTCTACAAATGACACACCTCCTCAAGCCTTGGCTTCCTCATTAATGAATCAGAGAGGGCAATGCCTCCTCACACTGATATCCTGAGAATCCAATGAGAAATTTTATAGAGAGAACCCTGAGGGGTGTCAGGTGGTAGACAATTCTCAGACACTGGTAGTTTGGTGCTCCTAGGAGACTGGGAACCGGTCTTAAAAATGTACCCCCACACAATGCCCCTTGTGTGGGGACATTGATGGTCTTCAGCAGGGGAAGCCATTCTTGGATTTGGGTTACATAAAGAAAACTTTGGAGACATTTTGGTAATCAATTAGGTGAGGAAGGGGTGGAGGGCAGTGAGCTGAAGGGTGCAGGACCAGTAAGAAGGTGAGTGAGGCCAACTAGACAAGAAGTTCTGAAGGCCTACCTTGAGGCATGGACAGGGGAAGAAAGGAGTGGATTGTGACATGTTTGGAAAGTAAAATAGGCAAGACTGAGAAGAGAGACAGATGAGGAGAGAAGGGGAGAAGGGGGAAGAAGAAAGAATGAGAGACAGGGTCAGAGCTAGGGAAAGAGAGAAAGAGACAGAGAGAGGGAGATGGGGGAGATGTTGATGATGAGGCTGATGGTGATAACACTGGCTGAGATGAAGAATGAAGCAAGGAGGGGTCTGGGTGGAAGGGAATAAAGAGGAGAGCCACCTCCTATCCAGAAGAGCTCTGTCACAGGCACAGGAAGGCAGCGATTATCTAAACAGATTGGGTGCCTCTCTTCACTGCATTTAGAATCAGATGAGGGGCTCTGGTGGTCTAACATCCTTTCCTCCAACTGTGGCCTGAAGGATTCAATCTCTTGCCAGAGGCATTCCAGCCAGGCAGCGGGTTGTGATGTGAGAATAACAGGCTTGTCCTACATTTTGAAGCCCCAGCCGATCTGTCTCCTGGGAGCATTTCTCTCTGCACTGGCTTAAAGGGCTCCAGGAGCTGTTCTCAGGAGATCAGATCCAGGTTCTCCCACAAAAAAAGTGATCTTGAAGAAATGCAGATAGTATGGACTTGAAGAAGTGATGAAGTATTACCATCTCATACAGGTTGGTGCAGAATCTTTAGTGATCTAAACCAAGGATTTCTATAATTAGTGGTGTGATTTTAGCTGATGTTCCTTCAGTACTTTGCAATGAACATTCATTGAGTACTCTGTATGGGAGAAGGGCCTGGGCTGGAGGCTGTCAAGTGGTTTACTTTATCTGAGCTCCACCATGAGATCCTATGAGGGCAGGTAGGATTTGAGAGTTTCTGCATAAAAGATGGGGGCGTCTTAAGCTCATAGATGTTAAATAACTCAGCCACACAGGTGGTCATGGCTGGAGTTGGTTTTTGAACCCTGATCTTTGGATTTTGAGAACAGAGCTCATTATAGTATATATAGCTTGTGGCCCCTTCTATAGTGCTTGATTTTCAATGATTTTATTTTCCACTGTTGTTGGTCCCTTCAGCAAAGGAATTGCTAGGTGGACAGAGAGGCTAGTGCCATATTCATGTGCTATTTGTAAATCACATGAGCCCCCTTTTCACATTCACGTAGCATACTCCATGTACCTGGAATGTCTTCCCCTTAAAACAGCGATGAGCAACATGCAGTACTAAACTTTAGGAATACAACCCCTGATCAAATAATTTCAGGAAAAAACTTAGTTCAGGTTGTTGAACCCTTTGACCGCATGTTCACTCACTCAAGTTCAAGCAGTAGCTGGCCCTCCAGTTGTGGCTGACCCTGGCAGAAAGGGGCCCAGGAATCTGCCACCATCCCAGAATGAGCTTTAGACAGGGGCTAACCCCAGAGAGAGGATGTCTGAAGCCATGTACATGTAGCCAGTGCTCCACTGTGGGTAAAGAGTCAAAAAGACACAGACCTCTCGCTTTGACACATATCCTCAAGGAAGAGTCCTGCAAGATATTCCCTTTTCAGTATTTTAGAAGCAGTTAGTGGAGAAGAAAATTCCATCAGAAAGCATTTTGCAACTCTTCCTTTCCTGTGCTCCTTAAGACACTTCTAAATCTCCGCCCAAATGATAGGTCCCCTCTATCCTCCACTTCCTTAGCAACTAGAAATTAAATGTGAATCTAACTTTTGTGTCTCTGTTCTGGGGTTGAACTCTAGTGGCGATTAAGCTCTGATTAGTTTATTCTTAATATTTATTGCATAAGAGGTTCTTTCACTGTAAAATCCTTTTGTCTAATCTTCCTCTACACTAGTTATTAGTGCACAAAAATGTGTTCAAAATGTGGGGTTTTTCAAATTCTGCATCTCATGGCATTTTTAGTCAAGTTTCCTCTCCCCTTGCCTGCCACTATTCCCTATTCTGCAACCCCAACCCAAAACACAGACAAGTCCTTCTAATGACAAAAGTCAGGAATTACTAGTGAATGGCCATCAGCTATGGCAGAAGATGGTAGGTTGTACTTGGATTCCAGAAACCAAAGCCTGCCTATGTTCATGGATTAGAAAGTAGTGGAAGGCTCAGTGATGGAAGTATGTCCTGTGTCTCCTGCCAGTGGGAGAAAGTTCTCAGGGTCCTGGCCTTCATGTGGCTGGAAGACACTAGTGGTGGGAACAGTGAAGGTCAAGAGACATGACCTAGACCAGCTTTCTCCTTGGTTCCATCCTGAAGAGGGCAGATATAAGGTTCTTCTCCCTCCTTGGTCTGCAGTCAGTTACTTCTCTTAAGAAAAAAATCTTAGCTCTAAAATGATATACTGAAGATATTCACATAGAACCAACTCCTGCCCACCTTCTGTCATTTTTAACAACTTTAGGTTAATTATCTGAACTGGATATTATCAAGTCAAATTCAAAGGAAAATCAAAGATGATGAGAGACACTGATATTGTTCGCACTATGTGTGTGGCTTTCAGTCAGTTAAATAGGGGGCTGTTGAGAAAAAATATGGAAAGCATTCAAAAGGGAAGTTGATGGTGATACTTGCTTGTGAGGTCTGGATTGCTGGATTGGCCTCGTCTATAGCTAAATTCTGAGAGTTGTTGAATCAGAATTTGTTACGTGAACCAGGAGTTAATGATGTCTATCATTTCTAGGCCTGAAGACTACGATGGGTCTGCCAGGCCTTCTCTCTGAAGAAATGTTCTTGAAGAATTTGACCTGTGGGGTTGCTCAGGTGAAGCTCACTGATGTGGTTAGAGGGAATGGCACTCTAGGGTCTTTGGCCCTCTGTATGAACAGATGCTGAGTATATGGCTAACTGGAATCACTGGGCAAAGGGACACTGTGGCCTTTCTTAGTAACAGCACTGGCTGAAGGGAATTGGCAGAAATTCATTGGTCACTCAAGGTGGATGGTGAGCTGCTTTGGCCTTTGAATTGCTTATTTGTACAAGTTAACATATTTTTTACATGTGGAAAAAAACTGCAGTTCAGACCCAGAGACCTAGGAAATTATTATTAGCACCTCTGCAGGTTTTTAATCCCCTCAGGGGCAGGGTTCATGACTTTCAATCTGTGTGTTCCATGCAGCATTTAATAAGAACCAGTGCTAGTAGGAGACTCCACCTTGGCAGGCATTTTTACACCTGCTGTTACCCTCACCATTAGCCTAGAGTTGTGGTTATTATCGTGTTTATTGCATAGCTGAAATATTGAAACAGAGTGAGATTAAGTGACTCTTCTAGTATCCCACAACTGGCTCATAGCTGAGCTGGCATTTTCTTTGAGGGTATGCTCTCTACCCTCCTGCCTATGATGGCATTGTTGAGATGGTGTAATTTGGGGAATTGTCTCACTGCTTTCCTCTGAAGCTGACTCCTTTGAAAAGATGGCAAGCCGAAGCCTGCCAAGAGAGTCCAGAATCTGAAGAAATGGTAATGCCCTCCAAGAAAGAACATTTGAACCCCCTGGCAACTTCTACTAATGTCCTAGTAATCCTCATTGTTGGGACCTCCTTTCTTCCTTTTGACCTTAAATCCTTCTGAAGTTAAGCCACTAGCTTCTCATTCTCTGGTAGATGAGAATGAAGAACAGCTGGTTTCAATATTCTGTGTGCAAATGCACAGTTCTATGAGAAATGAGAACACACACATGTACATGTACACACACTCATGCATACACATATACATGCGTGCACACCAAACAACCTAGTTCCCCTATAAGCCTTCACTGCAAGAATAAAAAATTCATAGTTCTGCCTTTAGGATTATTTTTCTCCTTTGGAAAATATTTCTTAGATTAAATATAAATTAACTTTTAATTTCTCAAAAATAATGTTTCCTAGCTGATACAATTTCCATATGTATATTTTACAGTAAAAGAGTAGATTTTTAAGTTATGGGGTTTTAGGAATCTTGCCAATAAACTTTTGAAATTATGAACATCTTTCTATAGAATTATATGCCATAAATAATACATTTTTGGAAAGAAAGGGCCCATAAACTTGAGTTATGTTATATTGTCTCTCTGAATCTTAAAACATCAAGAACTGGGTTTTTAAATTGGGAAACATATATGCACCATAGCACTTTGTACTATGTAACAGGATAAGCTGCAATTCTTGGCTCTGTTCTATTTTTATTTCCATTATGGATTACTTTTGTGTATTTGATGAGATTCTATTAAAAAAGGAACCAGGACTCTCCAAGTAAACAGCTAATTTCCAGTTGGACAAAGCCGGAAGCAGTGGGTGTGGGGTGGGTGGGAGGAGGTGAGGAGAGGGTAGACAGAAGGCAGTGGCAATCATTGGCAATGAAACAAAACCTTCCAGCTTCCTCTCATTTGTCCCAACTCCTATTTCTGGCACCAACCTTTACTATCACAACTACCAGCGAAATGAAGAAACATGAGGAAAATGAGAAGACGTGTGGAGAGGCCCGTAAGGCAGGTGCACATTTCTGGGGGGAGGAAGTCACTTTTGATTTTTCTCTAAAAAAGAGAAGGTAAGAAGGATAAAGAGAAGGAGAGAAGAAAGAGAGAGAGGAAGAGAGAGGAGCAGAGAGAAAGAAAGTGGTGAGAAGAAGGGAGGACAGAGAGAGGGAGAGAAACAGGGAAATAGCTGTTAGTTTCTGGGAAAAGAAACAGAAAATAACTGGCAACTCAAGGGAGAGGGGCCTCAGGATTGCTGAAAATCTCCTCAAGGGACTTAGGTCCTAAAAGAGCTGGCAGTTGGCACCTCCCACCTCACTCTTGGTACAGGGACTGAGGGTGGGACTGGGGTCACACAAGTAGATTGCACTAATCAGTGTGCTCGACAGATTCCACATTGTCTCTTTCCATCCCCACCCTGACTAAACTAGTTCAGGTCTTCTTTATCCTTCTCTCCATGTACCTCTGTTCCACTTCTGAGTCCTGTCCTCCAGCCTCAGCAGCTCCCGTTACACAGAGCAGATGCCCCAAGCCTTTCATGCTCCAGACTGTGCCTGCCTCATCACCTGCCTCTCCTGCCACCCTAGCCTTGAACCTGGTGCTTTGGACACTTATAAGTATTGGTGGTTTCCCCAAACAAACCAACCATCTTCACGGTCTTGCACATGCTGCTTTCTCCATCTGGGATGGTAAAAAGCACAGCCACTCTGGGAGCTCACAGGAGTGCCAAGTATGGGCTAGCCTTAACTGTCTGAGGTGGGCCCTGGATCATCTCCATTTTCCAGAGAACTAAACTGAAGCCTAGAAAGGTTCACGAGCTTAAGGGAAGGCTTGCCTGTATGGAAAAGTGTATTAGATAAAGAAATAGAGAAAAAAGAGCTGATGTGTATTTAGTATCTACTATGTACTAGGCTATGCTCGGTGCTTTCCAGATCTCAGATGCTATGATCTGAATGCCAAATTGTCACATTTTTCTAGAATAGAGAGTTTTGATCAATGTTTAGTTAGAAGAGAGACGTTCTGTCTTCTGACTTTATTTATTCTTTTTTTAAGCCCTAGCATATTCTAGTGTACTAAGGTAAAAAGAGTTTCTCTCACCTGCCTCTTTCCCTATTGTCAATCTTCTTTTTTGTTCTTTTGCTGATAGCTGTCATCTGTCTTTGAGTCACACAGAACCACTTGCAGAAAATGCTCTAGAGAATTTGGGAAGAAAAGAGGAGGGAGGAGAGACAACAGGTGTGTTTCCCCCTCATGAATCAGGAAAACAGAAGGAAAATAAAGGTGTCAAGTGTGCCACCTGCAGCCTTGTCAGGTAACATTTCTTTAGGTGGCTTTGCTTCCCCTTCCTCATGCCTAGCTGGCTCTTCATTTTTTAATATCTCTTTGGGGATAGGTACATGAAAGTGAACTGCGAGTCAAAGCAGGGAATGAGGGGTTCTGGGATTCGTTGTGTGATAACCTCACTTGGTCTTTGTTTCTGTGCTTTTACTGGGATCAGGTAAGGCTGGTTCACCATTCCAGTCACATCATCTTCCGCTGGATGACAGCATCACACCTTCATCCACCCATTTACATTTCAAACTGCCACCCTCCTGCCCTTCATTAATTATTTAGTAACACTGGTCACTTGTGAGATTTTCTAAGTTCATATTTTACATAAAAAGATCCAATCTGTTTTTACCCAAATCTTTCCCTATGTAGTTTTCTAAATGAAATGGTTCGATTCCATTTGAGTCCCTGGTACCTGAGATATTAACTCCCTTCTTTGCAACAGTTCACCTGGACATTCAGTTCACAGGACTGGAGTCTACCTGCCTGGCTCCATTCCTGTCTGCCTCTGACCTTGGCCAACTCTCCCTCATGGAAGCTCCACTTAATAAGTAAATGAAAGGCTTTGTAGCCCACAACCTCAAGGTCTCTCCTGTCTTTAATGATTGACGGAGTCTATGAGAAGCAGTAGAAGGGACATGGGCTTTCAAATTCAAGAGAGTTTATGTGCTTCTCGGCTCTGGCATTCATTGGCTTATTTGTGTGACATTGGGCAAGTTACATAATCTACTTGAGACTGACTTGTTTACTGCTACAATGGGTGGCAGGGAGTTAAGAAGAATGCATGAAGCAGCACACATACTGACTGTGGACCATGAGGTTGCTGGTGTACCAAGGATTTAATCCTGACCCTCTCAATCAATGCAAATAAACAGTTGGCACACAATAAACCCTCAAGAGCAGCAGGCAGTTTACCATGGTGATACCTTCACCCTAGGGAAAATTCTTATGATACTGACGTGGAGCGGAAGGAAAACTCTGCAGCAAAACAACCTCAGCTCCCTGAGATTGTAACCTGGCGTTTGTTCCTCAATCATTTACATTCCAAATCTAATACTTATTAGTTGTGTGATTTTGGAAAAATTATTCAATTTTTCTGGGCCCCCATTTCATCATCTGCAAAATGGTCCCAGTGAATCCTGTCTTGGGAGGATACTGTGAAAAAATTGCATACTAACACAGTAAATACCTGTAAGCATCCAACAAATAATTTTTATTTATTGACATAATGATAACTTAATGTCTGTTTATAAATAAGCTCTGATCAATTCTTAATAAAAGAAAAGAAGGAAGGTTTAGATTTTTCTATTTTATTACTCAAAGTATTATTAGCTTTTAAAGAAAACAGAGCACCTTTTTTACTACATAGAAAATGGAATCTACAGGTTTTTTGGCAAGAAAAAATTGAGTAGCATAAAGACAACTGACATTGCTTTTCTGTGCATATTGCGTCTTGTCTCTTTGTTTTACAGTTTTCAGAAACCAAAAGTCCATCTGTCTCTAAAGACATTTCTAGTTTCTGGAAAACACTGTCTAGCTATGGTAGTCCTGTTTCATTTGGCTGACTCAGACCCCTTTATGCTGTCCTTCTGCTGGCATGCACACAAAGCCGGCATGCTGAAATACGGTAGCCTCTGCCCTGGCAGCTTAACCTCCATCGCAGGTCACCCTGCTCTGTTAACCTCACCACAGCCTTCCCTTGGCTTCTCAGTGGTGAAATCACAACAGAGGAGAACACAAAGCTTGATGCACATTGCTCATTTATGCCCTAAATGAAAACAGTTAATGTATTCTGGACACCAGAGCACTTCTGTGGTGTTTTTATAATCCCGAATTCATCTGAGAGCTACAGATCTAGTAAGTTAGTAAATCCATTAATGGCACACTGTATTACTTGGTGGAGAGCCTATGCTTGAAGACATTAAAATCTTGACCTTTTTTCAGTCCAAGCTTTTTATTTATTTTTTGTCTCTTTTTGCTTATTCACTCTAAACTATACATTTCTTATTTTAGTTCAAATGTCCCCTTACTCTGTGAGGAGAGAGAGTGGGTTCTGTGCTTTTTGGCATGTGGGGAAGCCCCCTCCCTCCAGGTTTACTTTGAAGTCCCCCAAGTTCACTTTCCAACTGCCTTTGGACTAGGTCTCAGGGTGCAGCCCAAACTCCTTATGAGGTGGCAGGTACTTCAGTTGTAAAAGTGCGGTTGGCACCTCTCAGCACCTTGATTTCTTCAATTTGAAATACCAAGAATTGATGCTCATACCTACTTTCTAAAAGTTGTTATGAAGATTGAATTCAATAATACCTGTTAAGAATGGTAAAGGAAGAAAACAGTACAAACACACTGGTGTTTAAGAGAATATATGCTAACTAAACAATAGATGGGTTGGACTCCCAGGGTCAAACTGTGTATGCTCAAAACAACAGTCACAAGAAGGGTGGGGGCCTGACTTCTCTCAGGTGACCTCCCATCAGTCATAGAGGATAACGTCATGTGGAATGGCTAGGGTGCTGAGTGCCACCTGGTTGGAACTGCTTTCACACTCTTTCTGTTCTCCTTCTCTGGCTCAGTCAGCAGCACCAACTACTGTGCCAGCAGGCAGGATCTCTAAGACCTGGCATGTGGGACAAATGAGCCAGTATAAGGTAGGAGCTACCCTGTACTCAGTGATTGCCTTGGAGGAATTCTGATGTGCTCTGAGTGAATCATAGAGAATGGTGAGTTTGTGTTTAGGATGACTCTTCTGGATGAAGGGAGGCTGGAAATCTTTTTCAAATAATAATAATTTTTGTATGTATTCCCATGGCTGAATAAGGTGTTCCTTGGGCCAGATCTAGTCAAAATCGTGGAGTTTTGCCTTGTCTCCCTTTTGTTATTTTATTAATTTTGTAAAAACTCTTATGATACCCAGGCAAGACAGACAGTAGTAGGACTGACACTCAATTTTCATTTAAATGGGAGTGAAATCATAACACTGCTAAAATAAGATTAATGAAATAATAAATGCTAGTATAATTGAGGAGAAATATAATGAACTGCCAAGACTGGTAAAATAGTAATGTCATCAATTGCCATATAAATAGAGTAAGTAACTACCATTAAGGATTAAGTTGGACTGTGCATAAAAACAGACCCAGAATAACAATAGCTGCAGCAAGATGGAGGCTTATTTACATTTTATCTAAAAGTCTAGAGGTAGGTGGTGAAGAGTTCTGCTAGTCTTACTCTCATTTTTTTTTTATTTTTTATTTTTTTAAATATATTTTATTGATTATGCCATTACAGTTGTCCCATTTCCCCCCCTATATTCCCCTCCACCCTGCACACCCCTTCCCACCCACATTTCCCCTCTTTAGTTAATGTCCATGGGTCATATATATGAGTTCTTTGGCTTCTACATTTCCTAT